>PISX010002008.1:0-174078 GCA_004024625.1 Mellivora capensis | reverse complement strand
TTCGACAAAGCAGGAAAAAATATACAGTGGAAAAAAGACAGTCTCTTCAATAAATGGTGTTGGGAAAATTGGACAGCTATATGTAGAAGAATGAAACTCGACCATTCTCTTACACCGTACACAAAGATAAACTCGAAATGGATAAAGGACCTCAACGTGAGACAGGAATCCATCAGAATCCTAGAGGAGAACATAGGCAGTAACCTCTTTGATATCAGCCACAGCAATTTCTTTCAAGATATGTCTCCAAAGGCAAAGGAAACAAAAGCTGAAATGAACTTTTGGGACTTCATCAAGATAAACTACTGTATCTTAATAAATCTGAAAATTCAGATTAAATGAGAAATCCTCAAAAATGCAACCTACAAAAAGTAACACAAGCAGCAATAAAAAAATCTGTATCTTTGGGGTAAATAATAATAATTCTATATCAATTTAAGTCATTGAATTCATCACCACAAACCTTTCCTTGGGGGGGAGGAGGGAAATATCCAGGTCTAGATGGAAAATGTTTCTAAATACTTAAGGAAGGACTGGTATACTCTTGTAGAAACTTTTCAAAAAATAAAAGGAATACATATGTCAAGACTTACCTTACCGTTAGACTGGATGGGCTCATGTTATCTCCAGGGACGTTGGAAGTTGGCTACTGACTCTTGGACTTCTTGGACAAGAGAAGACTAGAAGGGACAGCTAGTAATTTGCTTAAAATGTGAATTGCCCTTGCCAGTACCTGGGGCTATCCTGTCTTCATTGTATGGAGATGTTGAGGTGATGGTTTACATCTAATCTAACCAATTACACAGCTTGGTTTGGATAAATCACTAGTGGCGATAAACATGCTCCTATAGACTTTTACCTGGGTTTTCCTGAAGCCAATATTCCTTGCACTTATTTTGGTGGTTGATAATTAAATTACAAAGAGTAACCCCTGTGACTGAAAAAGGATGGTGAGGGTTTACTTCTGGAATTCTCTCAGGCCCCAGATAATTTCCCTGCCCTTTGTTTCCCCTCTTTTACCTTACAGAAATACACCCAAAGAGTCTTGTGCATTCTTTCAATTATCTGCTTCTACATTTATGGAATTGGCACTGTGTACAAGATTTTTAACAATATCCTTGGTGTCACAATTTTAATAATGGCTGTAGCTTTGTTTGGGAGAGAGACACATGGGAATAGGTTGTCAAAGGAGAAGGTGTTCTAGAACCACCAATGCCACCTGGGTTTTGTGGCCATCCCTAGGATGAAGCTGCAAAATCATCGCAGTCATGGACACCAGGAAAAGCTTATCTGGGGTTTTGGGGTTGGTATATCTATGACCAAAGATGAATTAAAAGTAAATTGTCAAAGAAATTCAAGCCAAGGTCAGCCAAGAAAATGGTTCCTTGGCTGCTTTGGGATCTTTCACCAAGAATGAAAGTAGCTAAGAAACAGCCCGAGGCCACAGCAACTGCTGAGTTATGGCTGGTGATTCGGTCTGTAAGGGAGGGACATAACATCATAAAGGAGTTTGGGGAAAACTGTTTTGATGGGAGTATGTCCCTGTCCGACCAATGACCTCCAAGAAGATGGTATAGGTAGCAGTGGGGGAGAATCAAGACTACCTAAACATGGGGAGATGGCGAAGGGTTAGACTGCTTTGTGAGCAAGCTTAGGGAGCTCCCTTCCTCTTGAACATCCATTGAAGTGGATTTTACACACGAATATCAAAGAACTCTTTTTCTTGCACCAGATAACGCCCAAGTGGAAGGGAATGCTCGATCTTACTCAGACCGTCAGGTGGCACCAGCTTTTGTAGGAATTTGTATCAAGGGACAAATTCCCAATCCCCAGTTTGGGGATTGTGGGTAAGTACAGTAAAGGTGGAGGTTGGATAAAGTACAATGAGACAGAAATTGTGCAACCCCAGATATGAAGTGGGATATGCCTTCTGAGGCTGCTGAAATGTTGGGAATGCAAGCCAACGTGGTAACTAACTGGTGAGTCTTCAATTTCTTTAGACGTGGTAACTGGTGAATCTTCAATTTCTTTTTATTTTGTCTTTACCTCAGTTAATGTGGGATGCTGTCATAAAAGGGCTTCCCACTGTTTGGTCCCTCAAAGACCTTTTTGACTGGGGGAATAAGCTGGGGGGAAGGAAGTAGTTGTAAACCTCCTCACCCAGCTACCACAAATGTGCCTGAATAATGGGGAGGAAATGTCCATCATTTGGAAGAAAGAAATTGAATAAAAATGTGAAAAAACAAAACAAAAAAACCTTGGAATAATTAAGTCATGTAGGCTGTGTAGAAGGTTAAATAAAAATGGAAGAAACGGATAGAGTAATTACTAAAATTGGACTGGAAAGCTAGAGATTAGATGATTCAGATATTTCACCAACACTTAGAGCCGTGACAGGGCCATGGCAGATGTGCGACATTTATGCTGACCTCAGTGACTTCGAAATATTTGATGATCACACAAAAGAGGAATCCACAGTCAATTCCAAACCAGTGTCAATTGAAATAGTGGGAGACAAAAGCCAGAATTATGGTGCTGAGTGACAGGAAGGTGAGGGTCTCTTGGCCCAACTCCTGAAGATAGGTTGGGGTCATGAACAGTGAGGTATAGATGATCTTGCTAAAAACTTTTTCCCAGACTTCCCTGATGTCAAATTTCTTACACATGTCTTGGTAGATCTTAAGTCAAAGAAGCACATTCTGTGTGACTAAAAAGAAGCCTAGGGCACTATTCTCAGAGCCCACTGCTTGCCAACATTTTTCTCTGGTCTGGCATATCCTTTACCTTTAAAAGCTCACATGAGGAGTCTGAGAGTTCCTTCAGACACTGGATCCTGTGTGATCCACGAAAATTCTCAATGCGTTTTAAGAGGTCAGCACTACTTTAATACTAACATCAAGCAAGGGTATTTAAGAAATGAAAATTAGGACCAATATGCCTCGAAAGCACAGATACAAAATCCTAAGCAAATGTCGAATCAAATCCAGATAGTTGTGACCTAATTGACCATCAACTGGTTCAAGAATGAAAGTCTGGTCAGTATTCAAAAATCTATTGATTTAATTAATCATATTAATTACTAGTAATTAATGATTATTTTACCAGAAGAAAAAAATTATTTTGCAAAAGTCTATACCTGTTCGTGATAAAAACTATCAACAGACTAAGAAAAGAGGGGGAATTCTTCAACATGATAAAGGATTTAAAAAAAAAACATAGCTAATAGTACTCTTCATGGAAGAAGTATGGGATGTCTTGCCTCTGTAAGTAGGAAAAAGAAGGATGTCCATGATCAGTGGGGTGTTTTCAGCATTGTATTGGAGGTCTAGCAGTGCCAAAATAGAAAAAAAATGAAATAAAAGTTGTAATCAGGAAAAATTGAGACTTATTCAGAGGAATGTTTTCATGACATTGGGAAAAACAAAGTATTTTTAAGGCAGAACTAGCCATAAATGAAATTGTGTTCCTTAGAAGGAAGTATTATGAGAATGAAACTAAAAATCACAAAATAAGAGAACATGTGTACATCTACTGTAGATCTGCACAAGTCAATAAACAAAAGTCATACGACTTGATTTCTTTTATGGACAAGAGATCTCAATACAAAAAAATTTCCAAATGGCCAGTAAATGTGAGAAGATACTTAACATCATTAGTCATCAATGCAATGTAAATTAAAATCGTAGTAAGATACTTGTGTACACCCACTATAATGTCTATTTTAAACAGATAAACAACAATGTGGGAGGCTCAGAATTCTAACATACTATTGATATGATTCATGTGAATTTGTGATTACTTTTCATCACTGTTTAGTAGTATCTACTGTGGGTAGATAGATTTTAGACCTTACTGTGACCAGCAATTGGACATGAGGCATCAATACACATAAATGAATGCTCATTTCCACCAAAGGACCTATGAAAGGATATTTGCAGCAGGTTTATTCATAATAACTTGAATGGATAAATAAATTATGGTAGATTTGTACAATGCAATACCACACAACAATAAATAAAAGTGATTCATGGCCACGTACATGGATTTTACACATAATGTTGAGTTAAGAAAAAGAAAACTAGACATGACCCACAGACACACAGAGACTGTGACTCAGTGCCTCTCTTCACATAGTGGCTGCAACTGCCCAGCCCTGGCTCCTCCTCTCCATCACAGGAAGAACCATGTTGTGTTTCTCGGGAAATGTTATCATTACAATTATACTATTACAACTTTGTCATTCTAAAACATTTTTAGTAAGTTACAACATTATATTTCTTTTGTAGAAACCCAAAAGAGTATTTGAGGCTACAAGGCTCTTCATGTAGAAGTGTGCACTTCCCTGAGGGATAAAGTTCCTCAGCAAAATCATCCAGTTCTTGCTCCTTGGAGAGGGCCAAGAAAACCTCTCCAGGAAAGGGGGGCAAGGAATAGAGAGAGGGGTGTCACCCTGCTTCCTGTAGTTCCAAGTGAGTGGAAGGTCTGTGCATGCTTTGTGCATTGATGATAGTCCACGGATGATATAAAATCACTCACACTGACCCACCTGCTCTAGGCTGGGTGGCAAGAGGCTGTACTCCTCCAGGTTGAATTTTTATTTAACTGCAGAAGGAAGGCCATGTATTAGGAGTTCATCTATTTTCAGTCTGGATGGTTTACAACATCACCTTAGGGTACAAACAGAATATACGGGCAAATCTGAAGTGGAGAGATGGACAGAGCCCTTCTTAGAGCTAACACACAAACGTGTTTGCTTAGGCTCAGGTGGAAAAGAGAGTGTGTTATGTTTGCACGTGTCTACCTTATGAGACCTCTATTTAAGGGAGGAGAGATCCTAAGAAATTTTCCTTCCCTGCGTGTAAGCCAGTGCCTTATTAGACTCAGCAAAACAACAGGAAGCTGTGGGAAGAAGAAATATGTGGAAAGGGCAAACAGCAGGAGTTTAGAGGGAAGACAGCTCTGGTTATCTAAGGAACAGATAGCCTCTTGGGCTTCCCCCCCCCCCCAAAGCCATTACAGCTTACCCCTAATAGAGTTGAAAATCCTTCTGGTTCAACAAAACAGTCTGGGAGGCACAGTTAGGGACCCGATGGAAGCCTAGTGGATTGGAAATGTGCCACCACATGTCCCAGGCCAAAGCAGCCACTGTGCTGATCTGGGGCATACTGTGAATGACCACATGGGTCAGAAGGTTGGAATACTCAGGTGGGAGAAAAGAAAGAAGCATCACAGTGACCACGGATGCTAACAGAGGGGAGAAGAATGTCTCTCTTCTTGCTAGAGAGATGATGCTCAAATCATCAGTTGCCTCATAAAGCCCATTAGATCTTCAAATTGACTTTATCCTGGTATTTTAGATTACATATTATTCATCTCATCTACCTACCTGTCCTGCACTTGGTTGTGTGTCTCCCATTAATATCCTAATGGATTTGCTTCTACTGCTTCTGTTATGTCTTAATAACCCTTAAAGCTCACCTGGAAAAAAATATATATATATGATAATAGAAAGATTATTGGAAGTCTCAGTATGTGACTGGCTCAGTTGGTTAAGAATCTGACTCTTGATTTTGGTTCAGGTCATGGTTTCAGGGTCATGAGATTGAGCCCCACATTGGGCTCTACACTCTGTGCGGAGTCTGCTTGAGATTCTCTCTGTCCTTCTCCCTCTGCCCCTCCCCCCACTCACCTACTCTCTCTCTCAAAAAAAAAAAGTTCATGTCTTTTGTTCCCATAAATACATATTAATACATTTGCAATCTGAGATTCTCCATAATGTTTAGCCATGTTAAGTTATTTTGTTGACACTACATTGATGTGGGGAAATTCTCAGATTCTCTTTTCCTTGTGATGAAAACACAATCTTCACTTTGTTTGAAAATACTGCAGTGTTGAAAAAGAAAACTTACCAGAATTTTGAACTGGGAGGTTTCTGTGCCTCTTGACAATGTTAAGGTTTACACTTAGAATAATGCAGACCCTTAATGCATGTGTGAGAGAATATGTCTAGGGGAAGGACCTAGAAGAGAAATTGCAGAATTTCTGGGTATGAATGTGTGTGTGTGTGTGTGTGTGTGTGTGTGTCCACATCCCCAAAGATCTCTCTTTTCCCACCTGAACTATGAGAACTTATTTTCTTATATCCACTGCAATGCTGAGTATTGCCATTCTCTCTGCCCCTCTGATATGAGTATACAGTATTTCGTTGCTCTCTGAGGCTCTCTTCCCTTGCTTTCCAGAGGAGTCAAGTATCTTCCCAGTCAGCTTTCTTCTTTTGTGAATTCTCCTTTTGTATCACCTGCCCACCTTTCTATTTGACTTTTAAAACTAATGTATTTGGGGGGCACCTGGGTGACTCAGATGGTTAAGCATCTGTCTTTGGCTCAGGTCATGATCTCAGGGTTCTGGGATCTAGTCCTGCACTGGGCTCCCTGCTCAGCAGGAAGTCTGCATCTCCATCTCCCTTTGCCTGCCACTCCCCCTGCTTCTGTTCTCTCTCTCAAATGAATAAATAAAATCTTTAAAAATAAGCAAATAAAACTAATATATTTTAGGAGACCTTTATTCTGGATAATCTTTTTCCTGTTTTGTTTCAGACAACTTCTTGACACATTTGCCAGCTCTTCAACTTTCTTAATCTTAATTTTATAATTTCTTTTGTTGTACTGAAGTTTTAATTTGGTTGTGATTGAACATTATAATTTTTACTCTATGATTGTGTGTCTCTGTGTGTCCTGTTTTAGGAACACTTTCCTTTCTGGAAGTCAAAATATATTCTTCTATATTTCCTTCCAACCATTCTGTAGTTTTATTTGTCACATCTTCTCTTGAATCCACCTGCATTTTGTTTTTGTGTGTGAGGCACACAGTGGGGATCTAATTTTTTCCTTTATATTTATCAAGCTAATTGTCACAACACCATTTACTTAAGTTCTTTCTTCATGGATTTTTTTTCTGTTTCCCTCTCATTTTCAGGCTTTCTATTCATATTATGAATCCCTTTGTATATTCCTTCCACACTTTTTTTTTTTAAGAGTTTTTTATTTTAGAGAGAGAGAGGAGAGAGAGAGCATGTGAGTGGGGGGAGGGGCAGAAGGAGAAGGAGAGAGAGAATCTCAAGCAGACTCCACACAGAGTCATGGAACCTGATGTGGGGCTCAATCTCATGACCCCGAGACCATGACCTGAACCAAAATCAAGAGTCAGATTCTTAACCAACTGAACCAGTCATATACTGAGACTTCTAATCATCTTTCTATTATCACATATATATATATATATGTGTGTGTGTGTGTGTGTGTGTGTGTGTATGTGTGTATTTTTTTCCCCCCAGGTGAGCTAGAAAAAACTGCCTCATTTAGCTTTCAATGCTCTTTGCCACACTTGTTTTTTCAGAGGTCCCACTGCTTTGGGACACAACAATTTGCATGGTTCTTCATTTTCCCTCATGGAGATCATTCACCGACCCTCATGCAACATGTTCCTGAGGCTTGTGCTCTCTTTAAAGAGTTCAAGGAGACGTGAACTTCAAACAGAAGTTATTCCAATGCCTGCAAATTTTAAAATATGTTATTGACCATTTTTATTGCAAGTTTTCTAGATTTCTTCAAAATGAACAATTTTTATAGTTTAGTCCAGAGTATTTAATGCAAGACGCCAAAAACCCCAAAGGAACAAGAACCACTGTCTTTAATTCATTTTTTATTTTGCTCTAAGATGTTAAAATTACCAAGCAGTTCATTTAAGGACATATAATTTGATTTAGACAATATCTGGAGACGTTTTTGATTGTCACACTCAGGTGGCGTTTGCTACTGGCACCTCGTGGGTACGGATCAGAATTGCTATTGAATATTCTACAATACACAGGATAGCCTCTCCTTTCTCCCTCCCCCAACAAAGAATTATCTGGCACAAAATGTCAATAGTGCCATTGTTGAGAAAAGCACCTCAAGGATGAGAAAAATAAACCCACTCTCATTAAAATTACTTATTCATAATCACTGCAATGTTTTCATTTATTAATCCCTTGGAATAAACTATTCTTACTTTCGACTTCAAATACTCCAAACATTCACTCAGTATAACTTTGTATATCTCAGTTAGGTCATCCCTTCTTGGATTTTCCCAATACAAAGAAGGGTAGACTCACCCAGAGGCATCCCATCTTGGGTTGGAAGTTACTGTTGTTTGCCTATACTTTGAGGATGGTGTGGCACAAATGGGTTGAAAGTGAAGGAAGGGTCACACTTGTAGAGTTGATTCAGGCAAGGACTGGGGACAGGGAGCTTAGAATAGTCTTTGGCAATTCCATCAAGAAATACCCCAGGGTTTTGTCCCCACCCATTTCCGGGCATGATCTGAGTTAGTTAATGTAACATTGGCTGTTGTAACAAACAACCCCACTGTCTCCGTAACCTCAGTAGCTCAAAACCACAGTATTTTGTAGGGGTTTCATCGTTTTGGTTTTGTGTTGCAGTGTGCATAGTTGTGTGTTTCATGCCTCGGTCCTGCACGGTCCCCGGAGCTCTACAGACAACTCATCTCCAAATGGTGACTCCCAGGCCAGGTGTCAGAAAACTTGGTTTCTGGTGACGTCTCTCTTCCTGGCTTGTGGGTAGCCAGTTCGCTGTGTCTACATTGGATCTTTTCCCTGTGAGTGCACAGAGATAGGGGGTCTCGTCCCCTTCTTGTAAAGATACCAGTGCTATTGGATTAAGGTGCCAATCTTCTGACCTCACTGAACTTGCGTCTCCTTAAAATCCCTATCTCCAAATTCAACGACACTGGACTTCAGGGCTTTAACATACGAATTTCGGGAGAACACAATTCAGTCCATAAGAGCTAACAACAACAACAATAGCAAGAACAACAACAAAAAACTTACCTAAATGAGAATATACAAGTATATTGCCCAGATTTTAAGGTATTTAGAGGGTCACCAGTTAAAGAAGTCATAAGATACATAAATGTGACAAATTAAGATCTGCTACACCCTTGCATCATAAGAAAACATATCAAATCAGAAGTATGTTTCAAAATTGTGAGATATGTCATTTTTAAACTTCCATCAACTTGATTATTCAAATTCGTACTGAAATTACTTATTTTAACAGGTTTTCAAGTTTCCTTGACAGTCACAACAGATGAAACATAGACCGTAAATATAAAATGTGAAAAATGACAGAACAGGAAAATCTATGTATTATGAATAAGCCAAAAAAAAAAAAAAAAGAACCAAACAAACTCTGAATTACAGAAAGCAAATACTTGTTGGGATGAGCGGTGCGTGTTGTATGAAAGCGCTGTGTCACCGTATTGTACAGCTGAAGTTAATATTACACTGTATGTTAACTAACTGGAATTTAAATAAAAACTTATAAAAAAAAAAACCCCAAATGCCATGTTATTCTGCAATCACTGGCTGTCTCTCCCCTAAAATCAGGATTAGGTCTTACTTTGTCCTTATGCATTTCATTCAAAAGGGTAAGAAAATATTCAATATTTTGATGTTCAAACAAAGAAAATAAAACAAGATCTGTATCATCTTGAGAAACCCAAGCATTCTGTAACAAGTACATTTTTAATTTACTTCCCTATGACATGTGGGGTTTAGTTGCTGGCACAGAGGCCCCCATGGTAGGTTTCAAGACTATTCTCACTGACTTTTCTCCTTTGTCCTGATAGACATCATGTTATTGAGAAAAATAGTGACATGAATTTCAAAAGCATTTTGTATCACATCTGAGCTAAGATATATTAATGATATAAAATATTATATTTAAAAAGAGGCATAAGATTTTTAAAAAATAGACTATTTGGGACTTCAAGGGTCTTCCTGTGGGAGGAGCTTCCACTTCACTGAAGGGTCAAGTTCTTCATCAAAGTCACCCATCTCCTGCTCCTTTGAGAGCTCCAGGAAAACCTGAGATGGACAAGAAATGAAGAGGAGAGAGGTCACACTGCCTTCTGTCGCTCTGAGTGAGTGCAAGGCGCATGCACACAGTGTACATTTATAGTGCATGGATGAAACAGAGTCGCTCACACCGACCCACCTGCTCCAGGGTGGACTGGGAGAGGCTGTACTCCTCCAGATCGAAGCTCTGTTTAACTGCAGAAGGACAGACGGATGTTAGGAGTTCATCAATTTTTTTATGTGGAGAGTTTTACCAAGTTATGCATGAAATCTACACATAAGTAGATTTTAAATATGAAAGATAAGGTAATAAATACTCTCGGACTAGATCTGTCTGAGACATGTGCTTGCTTAAGCAGCACATATGCTAAATATGGAAAGGCAAATTCACCTTGTGGTCTTGTAACAGGACAGAAATACTCTCTCATTATCTTAGAGTTTGGGCAGGGGCACACCAGACTGGAAAACCAGGTGCGAGGGCCCAGACCACCTATGCAGGCTGAGTGGAGAGACGTTCCCTTTGCGCTAGAATGCTACCATGTGCCCCTCGATGTCTGCCTTCACCCTCTCTACTCTGCTCTTTGTTCTACTGGCTGACTTAAGAAAGAGGATTTTTCTGATGGTCTCCACCAGTGGTAGCTCATGAGAAGGGAGAGAGGAGAGGGGACGTGAAAGCCTTTATTCCTTCACTCCCTCCCTGACATCAACTTTGCCCCTTGACTGAAAGTCACTGCTTCTCACAAGATCAAAAATTCTACATGATTCTACTCCTGTGTTGCAGCCACTGCTTCCTTTCTTAGTCCTTTTGGACCTGAGAACGTCAACACTTCTGCTGTGTCTAGCCCGGGGTCATCACACAGTGCCTTGTCCCTTGGCAAATGGTCCCTGCCTAAACCAAAAGTTGTTGAATTATCCTAGTTTGACCATCTGTTAACAGTGTGGATTGTGAATAAGATCCCCAAACGTGCAGATGCATAAAAGGAAGAAAATAATGAATTGAGAGGTGAGACTAGAAAGCAAAGGTTTCTTATGGGCAGTTGTCACATTGCTGTGGCATTTCCTTTCTCCTCTCAGTGGACAGAGGATGTGGTGGGATTGGTCTGCAGCCTGGGAACATGGGATTGGGTCCTTGCCTCAAGTCTGGGAACAAGTAAACAATTGTGCACGGTGATGGCCCTGTACTTTCAGAGTTTGGAGAGACCAAGCCTCTGCATCCAATGGGAAGTCCTCTAAGAGATCTCTTGGAAAGGGAAGGGAATTCCAAGAAGTGGCCCTGGGGCTGCAAGAGACCAAGAGACCAAGAGGAGAAGACATCTCCCACCTCAGAGTAGAAGCTTTTGTCAGAGGTTCCAGATGGGAGGGGAGAGGGAATCTTCAAGGAACTCCTCTCTGCACAGGAGGCCCTCATGCTGTAGTCCAGCTCTACTGAGCAAATCAAGCCTTGATGTCATACTATCTCTTCTTCCCTCCCCTTACACTGAAAACATTAGGAGATGAGCAGAGGAGGGAGTAAGATAAGAAGGGAGAGAAAGCTAACCCGCCCATTTCCCTACTTTCAAGTCTTCAAGTATGAAGCAACGCTGACTGGGAGTGGGCTCACGAGGGCGGAGTTCTGTTGCAGTTTGCAATACCCCAAAGTGATGTGATGCTACGGGAGAATGAGCCAATGTAGCAGGACACGGGAATTGTCATGGGGCAGGCACTGTGCTCGCACACTACGGGGCCTACCTCATTCAGCTGTGTTTCAGCTGAAGATAACTGTGTCTCACCTAACATCTGGAGGGGAAAAAAATGCTAACTTACATTTCCACCACAGAGTGGGATGGAAAACTGTGATTAAAAAATTAGGGTTTCCCCCATCTCCTAAGCAGAACTTTAGTTTTAGCAAATGAAACACAGCAGAAGGAATCTGAGGTGGGAGGGAACATGTTTAAAAGCAGAAACGTTAGAAGGCTCTGAAGAAAGGGCTCCCTGTACTCTAGAGACACAGCCCTTTCTGGAATATCTCCCTCCCTGCTCCTAATTGGTCATAAAACACTTCATGTTGATCTGAACCTGTTGTGGGAATCTTTCCCACAGAAATGATGCAAAATTGGTCACTAGGCCAGAATGGTGAAAATGGTTACATGGACCCTAGAGCAAAGGAGATCAGCAGGAGGAGGAAGTAAAAAGGAAAAGCTATCTGGGGCAACCGTAACTTTGTATCAAGGAGAAACAATTCTCTAAGAGCTAGAATGTCTGGGGCTTCTAAAGACTGACAGGTGACAAGTAAGAAAGCACAGATCAAGAAGAGGGGGAGAGGGCGCCTGGGTGGCTCAGCTGGTGGCGGGTCGGACTCTTGATTTCAACCTACGTCTTGATCTCAGGGTCATAAGTTCAACTCCTGTGTTGGGCTCCACTCTGGGTGTGGAGCCTACTTAAAAAAAAAAATAGAGAGGGATGGGGGGCTCAGCTTTTTATCAGATTTCATACACTGGTGTGATAGGCAAAATCAGAGATTTGTATACCGATACGTCAATGCAGTATACAAAGATCACAATCCAAGAGTCTAGAGAAGAGTTATGGGTTAGCCTACTTCAACAGACACGGACCGCCTAATCAACATTAAACACTATCAAAGAGTACACAGAGACAAAAACAAGTGACTTTTTTTTTCTTTTCTTAATGAATCTGTGGACACTCCAGCCCCAAATGCCAATGATCTCTTCCTTCTAGAGTCTCATTCAATTAGGTCCCAACTTCTCAACCTTGGCACTAATGACATTCTGGTCTGATCCTTCTTTGCTGCGGGAGGGAGCTGACCTGTGTGCACTGTGGGATGTTTAGCATCACCCCTGGCCTTGAGCCACAAGATATCAGTTGAACTCCCCAACTTCAGCCCCACTTGTGACAACCAAAGATATCCATGGACCTTACCAAATCACTTGTGGTTGAGAACCACGGATTAAGTCTTAATTATTTATTTCTGGTATAACAGCGCAATTTCATGCCCATGTACCTCTTATACTGGTTTTATGCAAGATTTGAATTTCTCAGTTTCCTGGGGTCCTATCTCCAAATAGTAACTCTTACCTATCTCTAATTTGTAGAAAGCTTGCGATAAGGGGCACACATCCTTGATGGGCAACTTATAGACCATCAGGAAGGAGAACCTGCAAGGAAAGGAGAGGGAGACTGAGTCCCACATTTCAAGAAGACAACCATGGATGGATGCATGTCTAAAAAGCAGTAACAATGTCACCAACAATTTGTTTCAATGTACGAGTCTACAGACCCATGGACACAGTGGTAGTGGGAATGTTCTTTAATCAACAAGAAGTCACTTTACTCAAGCAGAAGCAGGAGGGGGCTCTCACAGTAAGGCTCCCTTTTACTCTCAGGAGGAATGGGAGACAGAGGAGACAAGCAGTACCCCAAGAAGGGAATAGGCAGGATTACTTATCATCCTTCTTCCTTAGTGAGAAGAGAATAACATTTAAGTACAAAGAACTAAAATCAGCTCCTAGCTCCACTGCTAGGACTTGGCATGATTGAAACAACCTCAAGTGCCATTACAAATAATAATAATAATGCTAAGAAACACCACTCCCTGAGCTTTTACTGATGCCTGGCACCGGGTCTCGGCTTTAGACAAGAGGTTGCATTTAATGGGGATGTTTTTACCCTCTAGAAAGGATCCAGATAACCTAGGTCCATGCACACCTTAGGACCTGGCACATGATAGAGCTGCCAGGAATCTGAATTCCCTTACAACAATCAGCTTCCCAATCAGTACTTTGCTCTCTTATTTCCCTCCTGAGGAAGGAAATTCCCTTAGAATTGGCCTTTCTTTAATAATTAACCAATAAGGCCGCCTGGGTGGCTCAGTGGGTTAAAGCCTCTGCCTTCGGCTCAGATCATGATCCCAGGGTCCTGGGATGGAGTCCCGCATGGGGCTCTCTGCTCGGCAGGGAGCCTGCTTCCTCCTCTCTCCCTGCCTGCCTCTCTGCCTACTTGTGATCTCTGTCTGTCAAATAAATAAATAAAAAATGTTAAAAAAAATTAACCAATAAATAAAAATCACAATTAATTAATTAGAGGTAGTCTCTAATTAATGAATTAAATCACAGTTATCATAAAATTAACAACAGCAACAAAAGAATGATCAAGTAAAGCTTTTATTTCTCTTCACCATAATAGAAAAAACAAAAAGATGAAACAAGCCAACACCTGTCCTTACCTTTCTTGCCGAGCAGCCTGGGGGAAAAGTCTCAGAATTTCACAATGGAGGGGCTCCACCTGGGCGGGGTTCTTCACCTTCATCTCTAGCAGATAATCTTTGCCAAATTTGCTTTTCAGGTGTTGTATGGAACCAATACACCTGGAGGTAGGACGAGGATCAAGTCAAGGAAGAGAAGGAGAAGACAGATGGATTGCCGTGGCCTCTCAGCCCCAGGAGGCCAGGGCCGTGCCGAGCAGGAGCAGCCGGTCACCCCAGCCCCTGCCAGTGATAACCTTGTGCAGTGCAACGTCTTTGCTCAGGGCCCTCTGGGGGGCCAAGAGTGGGTTCGGACGGGCACTCACCTCAGCCTTCCCGACACCATGATGGCCACGCGGTCACACACGGCCTCAGCCTCTGCCATGTAGTGGGTGGTCAGGAGGGCGCCCCTCTCCGTGTTCCTAAAGGTGGCCCGGATCGCCTGCCTAAAGGGAGGTCAGGGGCAATGTTAGCTGCTGGGAATGATCAAGATAAGATGAGAAGACTTTGAAACACCTTTCACAGACACAGAGGGAACAACTAGTGAATTCGACTTAGACAAAGAAAGGACTTTTGGAGGGAGAGCTGTCATGTAAATACCCAAACTATTGGGTAGAATATCTAATTCAGAACATGGCTGTGGCTGAAGGTAGAAGACGGTATTGGGTAAGAATTTATTTAGAGGGTACTTGGGTGGCTCAGTGGGTTAAGCCTCTGCCTTCAGCTCAGGTCATGGTCTCAGGGTCCTGGGATCAAGCCCCGCATCGGGCTCTCTGCTCAGCAGGGAGCCTGCTTCCCTCTCTCTCTCTCTCTGCCTGTCTCTCTGCCTACTTGGGATCTCTCTATCAAATAAATAAATAAAATATTTTAAAAAAAAAGAGTTTATTTAGAAAAATGCTGAGTTCCAAGAATATGTATGAGAGAGCAGTGGGGAGAAAGAAAATGAGGAACACTTCCTGTATAGTCCTGATTTCTGTATAGTCCTAAGAACTTGAGATTTTTTCTTCCTCATAAGAACTGTGTATCAGGTGATGCTGTAGAAATTGAAGCTGAATAATAGATTGATGTGGTTGAGTATAAAAATGGGCCATGCATATCCCAAAGATCTATCATGAAAACAAGATTCTTGAGAGGATTAAGGTGTTAGAATTATCTTTTTCTTCCTAATAAAAATTGACTGTAATAGGGCATCAGAGTTTTCTCCCCTGAATATTGTATTTCCTGATAATAGGTTGTCTTTTGCCTTATAAACCACAATTTTGAAGATCAGTTGTTATAGGGCTCATAAGTTCCCTTGGGATGACTCATGACGTCCCCTCACCACATTCGCTGCTGCCCCTCGGGGTCCATGCCAGTGGAGGGCTCGTCCAGAAGCACCACCGACGGGTTTCCCAGGATGCTCAGCGCGAAGCAGAGCTGCAAGGAGAGGAACAGCGAGTCTGGCACCGACCTGGGGTGCGTAGAGTAAGGCTGAGCCCCCCTCTTACCTTCCTCTTTATTCCCTCGGATAAAGCCTTCACGGGCTGCTTCAGCTGGTCCTGCAGCTTGAGCGCATCCGCCAACCTGGAGGGGACACAGTGGGTCCATCCACATTAACCCCACACTAAGGGGAATGTGTGTGGGGGATGGGGAAATCGGAACAAACAGTACATTAGAGACGTTTTTAAAGAGAATATTCTGAATGATCATACAATTGAAACCACCTAGGATGCCTTAGGAGCTTTTTATAGTGGTCAAGTTCATATTTTTCAATGACTAATATGGACTAATATTCCACATTAGGAATAATCAATAAAATTGTTCTCTCCAGGTTTAATGTGTGAAAATACAATACTCCACTGGCTTCTTGATAGCTAAGTCTTCTCCCACAGGCGTGGCATCATTGGTTAGGATCCCCCTTCCTTAATTCTTTTGTGATCATCATTCCTATCACATCCCCGCAGTAGAGAACAGGTGTGTCTCCCCCCATGTACCGTGTGATGGTGACTGTGGCGTCCCCTTTCTCCAACCCTTTGATGGCGGCGAAGACCTCCAGATGTTCCCTCACTGACAGGTTGGGCCAGAGCACGTTCTCCTGAGGACAGTATCCCAGGAACCCGAGGGAATCCCCCTCACTGCTCCTTTTCAAAATCACCTGCACAAAAAGTTCATTTTCACATTCAGTCCAAAATTGTGTATACATGTGTATGGGCACATGAGTGCAAAATTCAGTGATGTCCTCCTCTTATGCACATGGCTGCCAAGAGTGCAAATGTAAATCAGTGATCACTTAGCTGTAGGAGAAAGATGGTAAAAAAACAAAGCAAAACAAAACAAAAACCTCAATAAATCAAAATCAAGCTATTCCACATTGTCATATACCTCCATAGAGTTTGTTTCCAAGTCCGTTACCTTGGTTTTCACTGTTTGATCTCCTTCAGTGATCTCACCATTCAAAGGAGTAGACACTCATTGAAGGTTCTATTTCCCCAATGTTAAACGAGCTATAATTATAGGGTCTGTTGCACAAGTTTATTGCGAGCATTAAAAATGGCAGCACTTCTCAATCAGGGGCGATCTTCCTCCCAGAGGACATTTGGTAATGTCTGGAGATGTTTGTGGTTGGTACATTGGGTGCTGCTGGGATCACATGGAGAGAGGCCAGGCATGCCACATAGGATGGTCCTCCACACATGCAAAAAACGACTAGCCCAAAATGTTATTGGCACCAAGCTTAAGAAATCCTGAATTAAGATAATAAATGAAAGGTCCTTGGCACTAGCCCGGCACATAGAAACCAATAAATACTAATAAATAGCATTTATTATTTTTATGAGCCAATCATGGTGCTTTATGATAATATAAATAAGTGATGTGTACCAGTGCTTACTGTGTGCTAGGACCTAAGCAGTTTATGAGTTTTGAATTACTTTATCCTTAGAAAAACTCTATATGGCTCAGGTATCAGTTTTAGAAACTGATTTAGAGTTTAGAAACTTACAGAAGGTCACACAAGGTAAACTTGGGGGTTAAAGCTGGACTCTGCCTTCAGAATCCAAGCCTTTGACCTCAACACTATGCTGTCTTTTCCAAATACAATGGAGAAAAGAACTAGTTACCGTGGGCTCACAGAGCTTTCACTCTAGAGAGAGAAATGGAAAATAAAAACAACCAGACACATATGGGGATGAATTATAGCTCCTGATTAATGCTTCTGAGGCAATAAATGGGATAAAGAATAAAAAAGGAGGACCAATGTTGCCATGAGTGGAGTCAGGGAAAGTCCTTTTGGGGAGGTAAATTTCAAAGTGACAAGAAGGAGGTAATTAAGTGCAAAGCCGAAGGAGAAACACTGTAGCCAATGGAAAAATAAACCCATAGGTCCTACATAAGGACCATGACCAAAGGCCAATGTCAGCAAGGAGTGAGCAGAGCCCAGATCTCACAGGGCCTTTTTTTTGGCCATGCTAAAGGTTTTGGATCAATTCTAACTGAAGGATGATACGCAGGAGAGTGACATGATCTCAGTGTCATCTTTTATGGGCAGTTCTGTTATGTGAGGCAAGAGTAGAAATGGAGAGACAATTTGGAAACCTCTGTTGCAATCCACACCCCTAGAAAATCTCTCTTCATGACCACTCCCTCTGCCCTCAACCTTCTGTCAAAGGTCAGCAGCAGCTCCTCCACAGTGTTGTGGTCCCTGTGGACGTCTGTCCATCATTTTATCCCACGTGGCCTAGGCGTACCGCCAAGCGGCATTCACATACCATTCTAGTTTTTGATTGGGAATTTAGACAATCCTCCCCTCCCCCCACCAGCCTATGATCTCTCTTTTCTGAATAAATCCCAGATCTTGGCAATTTAATTCAACAAATTCTCAGGATCCATAAGTCAAAAAATAAAAAGTAAAAAAAACTCAAAGATCCCTGACCCGAATAAAGCTAGTATTCAGCTTTACTTTTACCAAAACATTTCCTTTTAATGTCACTGCTTTTCATCCAATGGAACATATGGTGTGGATAACATGGAGTGCTTTTCGGCACCCAACTAGTTTTGGAATTAAGGAGAGAGGTTTTTAATGAATCCTCTCAGTCTATGCATAACTCGATGGATTCATAAGAAAGGATCCTTTGTGTATTTTTGAGACAATCATCAATGTTCACAGGTTAGAGCTTGCTTGAGGCAGCATTAATGATCCTATTTCTGTGCGGTTTACTGACCTGTCCTGCAGTTGGATTTGTATCTCCAGTTATCATCTTAATAGTTGTACTTTTGCCAGCTCCATTGTGTCCTAAGAGCCCTATAATTTCACCTGAAAGAAACAGGTATGCTTAGAATTATAACTTCAAATAATTACAATAAACATAGAAGCAAATACTCCTGGAGGGCTCACTATGTGTCAGGCTCTCTGTCGAGTGTATGGATGTATTAATTCATCTGTTCTTCACACACACACACACACACACACACACACACACACACACCCCTAGGTGGTGTTCCTGGCTTCATTCTATAGGCAAAGAAACTGAGGGGTACGGAGGATACATGACTTGCCCATCGTGACACAGCCACTAAGATGCCGACCTGGAACGGAAACAAATTTTGATCTCAAGTCTGTCACATTTAACAGACACTTCCCCAAAATATGTTATTTTAGAATAGAGACTCCACTGCTGTGCCCCAGTGAGTTCCTCCTGGGTGTAGTCCCTGTTGTGAAATTAACCATACTCCTTCAAAAGCTACAGCGTCCTTCTTAACAGAAAGACTGCCTCCTTTTTTTTTTAGTTGTTCTTTATTTGTTTGTTTGCCTGTTTCAACAGAACAGAGAGAACTGTCTTCTCAGACCAAGAGAAAACACTGTTATCCTAATGAGGCTTTTAAGCAGGAGGGTTCTGCACGTGACTGAGGGTGACAGGCTGCCTTTCTTGATTATCAACCGATGGCCCCTGATTCAGATACTATTATTCCCTCCCAAAGACCTCATCCCAGGAGGTCAAGATAGCTTTAAACGTTAAATCTAGTGTCTCGAACCTTTTTTAACACAGAAAGAGACATTTCTTATGGCCACTTTTTTCTTCCTCTTAGCGAAGCAGTTTTTCTTCTTGCCTGTATATTCCTTCCGCAGACAGCTAGCAATGATGACGGGTTTCTGTAGAGACAAGAAAATAACAGTGGGGCTTTATTCTTACCTTGAAATGAGTGAGTGCACCATGTTCCCTCCAACCACATTTTTCCCTGTACAGAATCATGACTCAGACAGGTTCTTTCCCCCAGAAACTGCCATGTTCAAGTGAACTCTCCCCATCTATATTTCTGCAGGGAAATAACATTTGTTATTTTTATTGTTATCATGTTATCGCATGATCCCTGCTTGACCTTTCTCAGAAAACAGGAATAGAGATATCCACCAAACCAATAGGACTGTTCAGACACACACTCACACACTTACACACGCACACATGCACACAAACACACATACACCTCAGATGGACTCTCTCATCTTGCAATAAGCTTTACTCAGTTCATGAAACTCACAAAGTCTTACTTGGGTTTTGTAATGTGCAGCTTTTCTTACCCAAACTACAACCCTGAAAAAGGAATTAACAAGTCTGTGCCTGTGGGTATGGGTGTGTATTCCCTCATTCCCCTATCTCTGGGGACATTGCATATTCAGTGATGACAAGGAATGAGCTCTGTAAGGACAAAAGAACTGCAAAGTGTTTTTCAAAATATGCAGATGAACATTGTTCGTCATTCTACCTCATCAAAGTCTGCAATGGTCCCAGCATTTGTGGTTCTCCTTCTTTCTATCTGAACATCTTCATCCTCTCCTTCGGGTTCTTCTGGGTTTGGAAAAATGCCACTGCTTCTTGGGGAAATTCTAAAATCAAAACAGTGTGATAATAACTGGTCTCCAGTTGAAAAACTTGCAGCAAAAATAATGAGCTTGCTGTAGACTGCTCTCAATTACGTGAATAGATTCAGTCTGAGAACAACATAACCCCCATTCTTAGGCTCTGTGCCATCTGCCTTGCAAAGAGCCTGGTTTCCATCAACGAGTCAAATGATGCTACCCTTGCTTTTTCCCTAGTTTTACTTTTCTTCGTCTGTTGTAACTTTTTAAAAAAATAAAACAGGACACACTCTCTGGCAAAAGATTTTGGGCACAGTTGTGTGAGAAAGGCACCAAGGAACCGTAATTTTGGCACAGGTATTTTGGAATTCTGAAGACTTTGAGAGAACTGTGGATTGAAACATCTGGAATTCGAGATGCATCCCAGAAAAATCCAGGACATGTAATCACCAGTCAGTGAGCACTGTCACTTCTTAGAGAAATGTTTCAGAATCACTTCTTCCTGACTGCTATCCATCCAGTTCTTTCCTTCATCACCCCCACCGCTGATTACTGCTGATGCTCATCTCCCTCCTTCATGCCATCACAAATTGCTGATGTCTGCCGATTTCCTAAAATATGGCTGTCACATGGTCACACTCCTGCCCTACTATCTACTTTACACTTGAACTGGATTCATATTTTGTGAGTTAGACAAGGTTTCCAAAACATAGCTGTCTTGATTTCCCATTATGTAATTTGCAAAGTCTTCCCTATGCTTCTGTATTCCAAAACCCTCCAAAATTTAGCTTTAATTTTTCATTATCTTCCAGTACAACCTTTAAGTTCTTTCCAGCTGTCTTCTCAAATCTACAGGAAGGTGGCATTTCTATCAGCTTCTGCTTTTTTCTACCTTCCTGGACTGGCTACACTTGCCAATTGTTTATCTATATTTACCCATTATTTTAAAGATTTTATCTTTTGTATATAACTTTCTTATAGTATATCAGTGAAATTATGGTATTCCTTAATTTTTCAGTGTTTCATGTGTGTTAATGTGCTTTCCCTCCCTAGATTGTAAGCTCATTAAAGTATCATGAATTAGAATAATTTTATACACTACACAATTCCTAAAAAAACAATCCTGTGCGGTAATTTTTACTTAATTAACTTAGGCATATTGAAATATTTTTAAACAGTGAATATTAAAATAAAACATGAAATTGTATTTGAATTTTCTCAACCTGAACACGGGATCTTTTCTCATTGATTTCTTTCTAAAGTTCACTTCCAGACACCGGAGAACAAAAACAAAAATGCAAAAATGAAGGTAAGGCTAAGGGGAGAAAGAAACAATCAGTGTTAGCAATCACCATAAAAAACAACAAGTTCAATACTGGAATTTATTTAAGGAGTTTGACTGTATGTACAAAGACAGATTTGATAACATTTTGACAAGTTTGAAAGACAATCTATTTAATGTCTAGTGAAACTCTCAGAGCCAGCTAGCTTCCCTGCTCTTCAGAGAAGCCACAATAGACAAGATAGTAGTAAGTTGGTACCAGGACTAATCACACCACGGAGAGTTTGGGCTCTAAACTCCATGCCAAATGATTGTTATAAAAATAGCGGTCCAAATTTTAAAGTATGTGTGTGTGTGTGTGTGTGTGTGTTGTTTCAGATGCCTAAAATACTGCGTTTGCAAGTGCCAAAGTTAAACTTTTTAACTTAATGCTGAGCAAACAAATGTGTCCCCCTCATGCAAGAACATCTAAATGGAAATGTATTCTTACTATTAGCAGTGCCAGGAACACAATTTGCTGTTCTGAAGACCCTAAGTAATCCACGGAGTCAGGAGAAATCTGTAAAATGAGGAAAGGTAGGTTTAGATGAGCCTTTATCTGTTCTCGAATCTCATCTCACCTAAGATGCACTAACGTCCTTTAAATGACCTTGCCAGTGTTCTCTCTCTTGCGTCAGATAAAAGTCTACTTCCGACCTTGCTATGTGTCTTCTTGGCTTGCAGGGTCACTCAGTGACCTCTTCCCCTGCACTGGACTAGAGGCTCAGATGCTCTTAGAACACTGGGAGTCGGTAGGATTCGCCTTGCTAGAAAAAACCCTGGGTGGTGCTGGCAGGATCCATTGAAATCACGGGCAAGATTTATCTTAAGACAAAACCCTTTCCTCTAACTTTTACCTGCCTTTCTCCCTACATCTGTGCTCCTTCCCTAAGAACCATTACATAGCTCGTCCCTTGCTCCAGCCACTCTTAAGATTAACCATGACAATCACTCATGCGACAGACAAAGCTCTTCACCTATAATTCTGCACGGTTTTCATTAGATTTACAATACATGCGTAATATATATAATATCCGTGCATAATACTAAATGCATGATTTTCATCAGATTCACAATACATTTTGAAATGTCCCCCGACTCCTTAGTAAATAAAGAGTAAAAGGCCAATTTTGCTTCTTGAACTTCATTTCCCAGGACTTTTTTCTGAGCAATGGTGAGCTGACTTAGTAAATCTCTATCACAGCCATCCATCTCTATCATAGCCATCTAGAAAAGATGATTGTGTTCTTCTCCTTGAAGGGTTTGCCAGGACCCTGGCATTATTTCAAATGATCTTATTCTCCCACTTGACTTGGTCACCTGCTTCCAAACACTATACTACACCCAAAATCAACTTTAAGCCCCCTGATTTTTGCCCTACCACATTTTAATTTTTTCAGCTTACTTGCTCTACTCTCCTTACTCCATAATTTGGAGTTGGTGACCCTCCAACCCACCAACCCCACCACTGTCTCGCTATCCATAAACTCCCTCATTTCCTTACCTTCATCATTCCCAGCTTAGAAATTCTGTTGCTATAATCCTTCCTTATAAAGAACCACCATTCTGTTATCCTTTTCTTTGTCAGACTCCCTTGGCAAAACACTAACCCTGATTGAATGTAACTCCACCTGCCCTGAACGGTATCTGGGAAGGAGACTATGATAAGAAAAACTATCAGCTTTGCTGACTGCACTTGGAAAGTAGGGCAAGGGAGCTTTTAGCACTGCCTGTCAATTATTCTGACCTACTTTCTGAAATAATTGTTCACATCCTTTCCTCTATCCTCAACATCCCAACACCCCTGTTCACCTCACTCTAAGTTAAAAACTTCATCTCTTTCCATAAGAAAGTAGGATCATTCAGAAGAGAATCATGCATCTTATTACTATCCAAGCCACTAAACTATTTGCCTCTGGCTATCGTCTTGATAAAGAGAATGTTCCTGCTATGATGGAAAGCAACTTCTCTGCTTGGGCGGTATACAATATTTTTTTTCCTCAGCTATTCAAGGAGTCAGACTTCTTAGGTAGTTTTCATCAGAAATTTCATCAGAAATTTCTCTCTTATAAGCATGTTGTCTCCCTTCTTAAACAGAAATGTATTCTCCGCATTCATCTACTTTTCCATCTCTGTTATTCTTTTCAGCAAAACTAGTAATAGGTGTCTCTACCCCTGCATTACCTTCTCATCTCACAATACCTACTAAGCTCACTCTAGTCAGGTTTAGTGTTCACCTTTCCCTTGAACTCTATCTGGTTAATATCACCAATGACTTCCATGTGGTCTCCATCCAGTGGTCTCTTCTCAGTCATCAACTTTCTAGACCTCTTGTTTGATGGTTGAATCACTCTCTCCTGCCTAAAATAGTCTTTATTGCCACCTGGAACATATCTGCCCATACAGATACTTTAAGTGTTTAAGAAGAGTTTCTGAGAAGACATTCTGGTGCTGGTGCACAACCGTCCCCCACTTTTTCTCCTACCTCATAGTCTCCTCCTCAACCTGACTTGCTGACTCTTTTTACCAATCTTTAAAGTTTGGAGTTAAGGCCAAATCTTTGGCCCACTTTTTATTCTAACTATATTTGTTCTGCAGGTTATATTATCTAGTGCCATGGCTTTAGATATCGTTTATATGCTGATGCATGTCAAGCAACCACAAGCAGGATTTCAGATTCATACATCCTGCTGGCTACTTGGCATTTCCCATTGTATGCCCATTAGGAAACTTAAAACCAGTATGTACAAAATTAACAGAAAAAGCACATCTCATTAGCCTCCCAGTAGAGTCATTTGTTCCCAGGAGAGAGTGTTATCATGAGAACTATAAAATTCCACCACTGCAAAGATGCCCTTGACCTTCATGAACCAAGGCAAAGCTTCTTATTAAATAACGTGATGCTCGCCTTTGGTAAAAGAATGATCTTTCCAAAGACAGAGACTTCAAATTTTGTAGATAAGGACTCCACCAGCATTTTACAGTATTCTAGGCTATTTCCAGTGGTCTCACACTTCATGACCTAAGGACAAGCATGAAATTACTTACCTCAGAGAAAATGAACAGAGAACCAATCAGTGAGAAAGGTGGTATTAATATAGTGCACAGAAATAACCCTAGAAATCCATATTCATTTATATCTGTAGCAACTATTGAGAAGATGGTGATCTAAAAGAAAAAAAAAAAAACAAGTGCAGCTTAATTTCACTAACGTGTAAAAAATCTGAATTTTAGGATGTTTTCCAAGAGGGTGGAAATTCAACTTGTAAATGTTCTTATTTTCAGCTTTCCCCTCACAAGGCAGTATTACCACAATTTTTTTTTTCTTTGCAGGACAAGATTGTGTCAGATTTCTGTATTTGACTGTCTATGACATTTTTAAGACACAACAGGGCTCTCAAATTCAATGTGCTTGCAAATCATTTGGAATTCTTGCTGAAATTCAGATTCTGACAAGAGGGATCTTTTTCACACATTGCTCAGTCTTTTCCTTTTGTTTCATTTCACAGGAGATCATAGACATGTGTTTGGATTTGGACATACCAATATTCATTTTCACAGCTGCATAGTATTTCTTTGAAAGGATATGCAAGAATTCAACAATTTTGCCTTCAGAAAACGTGTTGCTCCAATTTCTCTGCTTCTATAAATAATGGTCTACATAAATACTTATCTGTTGGCACTCTTTATCTTTATTTTTTTAAGATTTATTTATTTTGTTTTAGAGAGAAAGACAGAGTGTGAGCACAAGTGGGAGGGGCAGAGGGAGAGGGAGAGAGAATCCTCAAGCAGACTCCATGCTGAGCATAGAGCCAGACACGGGGCTTGATCTCATAGCCCTGAGGTCATGACCTGAGCTGAAACCGAGAGTCTGGTGCCTCACTGACTGTGCCCATCCAGTTGCTCCAACACTCTTAGGCTTTTAGGAAAGATTCCGAGAAGTGTAAATGCAGGTTAAGATTTATGTGGATTCACATTGTCAACAGTTACTAACATTATTTTTCAAAAAGATGGTGACAGTCTATGCTCTTACAAATAGGGATGGGTGTGTATATTAGACCTCCTCACGCACACCAGGTGCTTTAATTAATTACTGTAGGTATCCTTGTTTTATTGCTGATATTAGATGAATAGCTGCATAAGTTTACTATGTCCTATAATATTTGTCATTGGTTTTTAGTAATTTGTCCTTCCTGTGCTTATACTTTTTACGGGACATTTTTTAAGGAATGGTATGGCGTTTTCTTAACTGATACAGTTTTCCTCTGTTAGTTTCATAGCTCCTAATAGTGGATCATCACCGTAATCTGAAATAAATCATACTGGACTAGTCTTCTTCGTCTTTTAATTTACTTCTGCTTTGACATCTTTTTATTTAGAGAATGGTCTTTGATTTTCCAATTAATTTATCAATGATTTTCTTTTTTACTATATCTTTCTTAGGATTTGTACTAAAGTTATGCTCACTTTATAAAAGGAAATATTATACTTTGTGAATTATACATAGATCTTAAATATATAATATTTATATATTATATGTAAATATATATCTTTATATATATTTATGATTCCCAAAGTTATTCAACTTTATGCATGTTTAACAGAATTCAGTGTTCCCTACCAGTGGTTTTATAGCATTTTTAAATTTTCTTAATTTATTTTTATTTATTAATTTGATTTGATTTAATTTTTTTTCAGTGATCCATAATTTATTGTTTATGCACCACACCCAGTGCTCCATGCAATACATGCCCTCTTTAATACCCACTACCAGGCTCACCCAACCCTCTACCCCTCTCCCCTCCAAAACCTCAGTTTGTTTCTCAGAGTCCACAGTCTCTCATGGTTTGTCTCTCCCTCCAATTAGTTTAATCCTTAAATGGTTCTCCTTCCCCCTGCTTTATTGAACTACTTTATTGAGATACAATTGACATATTCCATTGTGTAAGCCTAAGATGTACAATATGATCATTTGATAACATATACACTGTGAAATGATTATCAAAATAAGGTTAGTTAACACACCCCTAACCTGACATAGTTACCTTTTTTGTTGTTACAAGGAGAACATTTAAGATTTCTTCTCTTAGCAACTTGCAAGTGTATAATACAGTATCGTTAACTATCATCATCATGCTGTACATTAGATCCCAACAACTTATTCATCTAATAACTTAACATTTATACCCTTTGACCAACATCTCCCCATTTCCCTCACCCACAGCCCCTGGTAATCAGCATTCTTCTCTGTTTTGATAAGGATGGTGTTTTAGATTCCACACATACGTGAGATCACAGAGTATTTGTCTTTTTCTGTCTAATTAATTTTACTTAGCCTAATCTCAAGGTTAATCCTACAAGGGGCAACAGTTCCTTCTTTTTATGGCTGAATAATACTCCATTGTATGTATATACTACATTTTATCCATTCACCTGTCAGTGGACAATTAGGTTGTTTCCCATAAACATGGGGTGCACACACCTCTAAGATAATGATTTCATTTCCTTCAGATAGATACCCAGAGGTACAATTGCTGGATCATAGAGTAATTCTATTTTTTTTTAATTTTTGAGGAACCTCCATACTGTTTTGCATAGTGGTTGCACCACTTTACAATCCCAGTAACAGTGTAAAGTATTCCCTCTTCTCTACATCCTTGCGAGCATTTCTTATCTTTTGTGTTTTTCTTGATAGCCTAACAGGTGTGAGGTGATATCTCATTGGGGTTTTGATCTGCATTTCCCTGATGATGAGTCATATTGAGCTTGTTTTCACATACCTGTTACTATTATTATTATTTTATTATTATTTTGCTATTGAGTTATACAAGTTCCTTACATATTTTGGATATTAACCTCTTACCAGATGCATGGTTTATAAATATTTTCCCCATTCCATAGGCTGCCCTGTCATTTTATTGATTGTTTTGTTTGCTCTGCAGAAGCTTTTCAGTTTGACACTGTCCCTCTTGTGGATTGTGCCTTTAAAATACATATTCTTAAAATTATTTAAAAATGATTTAAAAATCAAATAATATGTACTGTGTGCATACTTACAATTAAGAAGAAAAATGACCAAATACCACTATTTTTTCTCCTATTGCGAAAAATGAATGAAATCACGTATGTCAAGAAAACCAGAGATGAGACATATCCAATACTACACAAGATCTGAAAATAGAAATATTAAGGTTGGATAAGGTAAATCCAAACCTAGGAAAGCATTCATACTGAAACCTCAACTTTCCAAACTATGCTATAGCAAAGGTAATTTGAAATTCTTTAGTTTAAGATTAATAATGTCATTGCATTCATGAAATATAGTCTAATAAAACTATCTCATAATTTTTGTCACTTACCTGAACTAACAGGTTTTGAATTATGTATATAATCTCATCTGGGCTAAAAATGTAATCCATTATTTGCATCAGAAGGAGGATCAAGAAGTAGAGGGGAATATCCACCAGTGCCTGGCCAAACCAGTAAGCAGAAGGGTAGAGGCCTGAAATCCGTAGCTGGGAGTGAGCATTTCTCTGGGAAAGAAAAGGAAGAATCACCAAAAGTGCTGAGTAGTTGAGGCTTGAGAAACTGCAAATATATGGCCACATAATCATTCATTTTTTTGTGTGTGTCCCTTTCATATATTATATTGGTACAGTAAATGACACTGTTACCAGCCACACTCCTCCTTTCGGGAGGATCGATGGTGCTCCAAATTGCATGGTGACCTCATTGTCCAAAGGAGAAATGCACCAACAAAACCAGCCCACATTCTGTCACAGAATGACCGGACATTGCCTCATTAAGATGCCTGTTCTTTTCTTTGCAAAGCTACTCTTTTTTTGATGCTAATGGAGACTTGTAAATTGTACAAAGATTCCAGAGGTGTAGGTCTACAAATTTTCTGTACGATTCTTCAAATTTATGCTGGGTATAAACAGTCCTTTTATAATTGGCATTTTATTTTAGGTCCAAGAAATGATCTTCTAACAAGTCAATTTTATTACTATCTTTTTAGGTTGGCATAAGAATATGTCTGTTAAAATTAATAAGATAAAAATAAGACACTTATTGTCTTGAAGTAAAGCACATTTTTCATTATTACATATGAAAACTAGTAAGTAGATTTTGATATTGTGACCCGCTCTAAGTTATATTGTTGCGGTGACTGTCTTAACACAAGGATTAAAATATTACTTGAACTTTAACAGAAGCATGAAAGCCATGAAAATTTTAAATCTAAAATTGAGTCTATATAAAGACATTCTTTAGGAAAAAAGTTAGAATGGAAATAAATATTCTGGAAAGGGAAGTGTACCTGGAAAAAAAGCAGGAAAGAGAATGATAGCTAGGATGTGTTAGAGAGTTGGACTCTTTGTTCATTAACGTGTTCAGTATATGTTTACTGAGCACACCATGTGCTTTGTGTTGGTCATGGTGCTCTGGTGGAGGTGAAGTTGCAGGGGCCAAAAGAGATAAAGGTGATATGCAAATAGGTATAGTGATAGCTACATAATTAAAATTGTGAAAATTATAATTTAAGAAGTAAAAGTGTTAAGGATCATAAGAGAGGTGAATTGTCATTAGGGGATCTGTCAGGGAAGGTTTCCTTGTGAAGGGCCTGAGTGAGGGTCTAAGTGGTGAGTAGGAGTTGCACAGGTGACAGGTAGGGAGCACAGCAGGCAGAGAGCACAGGAGAGAAGACCTGTAGTGGGTACAGTTGGCCCTCTTGAGAAACTGGAATGAATCCAGTTGGCTGGGCATAGTTATCGAGGTGATAGTGGCATCATATCAAAGTGGAGAGGGACATCTGGGTCCAGTTCATGCACTGATTTTCAGGCTACAGCAAGGAATTCATTCTTGTTCCTTGGTTTGCCAAGAAACCAATGGAGGGACTTAGGTGAGTCATCAACGTGGTCAGATGTGTGTGTTTAAGTACTTGCTCTGTCCCACTGGGTGGAGAATGGGTAAGGAGAAGACTAATGAGGAGCCATAGTAAGCATGTAGGGAGGCTGATGTGCTCGTCCAGGAGACAGATGATAGTGGCTCTGACCAGGGTGTTGTAGGAAAGATGGAGGAACATGGGAAGATTTTAGATAGATTTCCAAAGCAAATTCCATGACTTCACCATGAGCTGGCCCTGGAGGTTAAGGAGAAAGAGGTATTAATATCATGGAGTTGCCAATTACATTGGGATTTTAGATAAATATCTTTTAAAAAATTAGTACAAATATGTTCCAACTGAATGAAATGAAAATGCATCTCGAAAGGGGCAGTCTTTTTCAACAATAAGCCAAAATTCTGGGATGAATTGGTTAGGACTGTTTCACTGAGTAACTTCACCACCGCCTTGAATCGAAAACCATCGCCGAGAGAGGCATTGTGATAATGTCAGAGGTTCGTGGCTACCAAGCAAAATCTTAGCGATAAACCAGATGAAAGCTGCCATTCCCTGTTAGCAGGGAATGTTACCTCCTCTGCTGTCCTTCCCAAGGTCTCACCACTGTTTAAGAAGAATAGCATTTTCTTCATATTTGCCAACCTTTTATTAAAATGCGGGATGACGCATTGTTTCAAGCACGTAAATTTGGAGTGTTTCCCCCCCCCCCATATAAATGTACAGTCATAGAGCGGAGAAGGGGTCTCTGAGTAATAAGAACATGCAAGGACTTTGTTAAATCTCCTTACTTTATAGTCGCCGACGCTGCTCATCGCAATGTACGGAGTGAAACAGGCTGCCACCGGGATCCAGAAGAAGGAGTTACTCAGGTACCCATGCTCATAAGACATGTGCTCCTGAAATCATGCAGAACACGTGAGCTGCTGGCAATTTCACATACTGTTCATTTGTGCTTAATCTTAACTAAGTCATTCAAATAGGTGAATTGGTGCTATGAAGAACGTGGGACAGCCCCCACCTCACCCCAAATCTCTGTAGCTTCTCAACAGCATGCAAGAGGCACTCAACAGTTCTCACTCTTTCTGAAGAGGCACGGAGGTTAAGGCAGGGGTGGAAGTTGTTAACTGCCTGCATGATGACCACATCAAGCAATGCACAAGAGAAGGGCAGAGAATTTGACAGTGAGGACTTCTCCACAGCAATCTAGGAGAAATTCTGCTCAGCATCATCAAGTTCATCTTCATCTATACAAGGGACTGAGGTCAAAGCTAAACACTACCCAAGACAATCACACAGGTCACCTCGGTGGTGGTGGCTACGTACATAGAAGCTACAGGGCGCAGATACAACTAGAGAAAGCAAGATGTCTCCAGAGCACCATTTCTTCCTGTCTTAATCTCTCCACCATTCCTCTCTGCTTCCAGCCCCAACAGTGGAAGAAAAAAGGGGTGGGGAGTCCAGAGCAAGGTCACGCTTTCCTTTCCACTCCAAGATGTTAGACTAGAAAAGAGGGTAAAGGGCAAAGCCCACCACTGCCCACCCACCCAGTCCACCCCCGCCGTTAGGCCACAAGTTGACCCTGTGGTGTTTGAATTTGATAGGAAATTGAAGTTTTGGACAGCACTGGAATAACTCTTAATAACGAAGAGTGACCAGGGAGCTGTAGAGGACGCCCACAGTGTCATTTCAAGAAGGCGAAGGGAGATTCAAGATGGCGCCATTATGGAGATGCACACCCTCCCTGCACTGAGAAGATTCTGACTCCCGATATGAGCAGGCCTGGCAAACTACATTTTAAATAAGAACTGCTTCTAGTTCAATTTCAGCCCATCTGCTGATCTACTCAAAGCTGAACCTTCTTTAATGGAAACTCAGTGCACTCCCAAGAAAAATAACACAAACAGCAATAGTGCTAATGAGAGCAATTTATTGAGTGCCTGTGGTTTTCTATGTTTATGTGCCTTCCTGCTCATCTTTAAGTCGGTCAACTGTACCTTGTGCTCACATTGCCTTATTTACGTCTTAAGAAAACTTTGTGATGTTTTTATCTGTATTTTTTTTTCCTGTGGACTGCTGAACCAGGGCTATAGAAGGCCCAGTTGTTAAGACAGCCACTTGTCTGGCCTTGAAGAATCTGGCTGTTTCAGCAAGGTCCCATTACCTATCGCCACAGGTGGTGACAGATCTGAGAAGCTGTCAGTTCTTTTTCCCCAACTATTTGTCTTTTCTACCTTTCCACTGGATACTGGATACTTCCCAAGTCATCCAATTCAGGTTATAATGTTACATAATCATAGCTAGATAATGTGTCTATGTATATATGTGTGTATGTATAAACCCATAAATGTAAACAACATGTGTGTAAAACATACACTTATTCAAGAACAAGTTCTCAAAAATTAACATGATGTTATTTATGCATTTCAAGTGTCTTCTTGAAAACTTAAAGTTCAGGATAAGTGAGATAATATCATATTGACTTCAGGTGCACCTGGGTGGTGCAGTCAGTTAAGCATCTGACTCTTGAATTGGCTCAGGTCATGATCTCTGTTGTGGGATCGAGCCCCACATCAAGCCCAAGCTGGGTGTGGAACCTGCTAAAGATTCTCTCTAATCCTCTCCCTTTGCCCCTCCCCCCTCTGAAAAATTATACTTACTTCGAAATATGTGCTTCTATCAGTCTGAATGCGTTCTGAAGAATTAAAAATTCCAAGTATCCCATTGCTGATGATATCCATGAGGACAGGAAAGCAATTCAGCCTTTTGGTATTACATGCTATTGAGAATCTGTGATTCTAAAATATAATAAATATGCATTCTAAGCCCTCAGGAAGCAAATACAACATTTAATGAAAGAATATGGTAGAAAATCATTAGAATTTTTGACAAAACAGGAAGGCTAAAGCATTGAATGTGATTAATATCACCATCACTCATATTATTTGATTAATTCCTGATATACAGCAAGGAATTCAGTATTTTGCTCTTTACTGACCATAGCAGCGGACAGGTGGCTCTTTATGCCTAAATGATCACAAAACGAAATGCCTCAGATGACTTTTAGTAGCAATCCCATAAAACACCACAAAGCAATGTCTCTGTAACATGGTCGTAGGCTTCCTTTCAAAATGCAATACATGCATTTTATAATTAAGAATGTGTGGATACTTAGAAGCAGATGGCAGGCAGCCACTGTAATGAAAGCATAGGTTTTCACAAATACTGAGCTTGCAGTAGCAATGCTGCATGTAAAAATCTCCTTTAAGGGGTGTCTGGGTGGCTCAATGGGTTAAGCCTCTGCCTTCTGCTCAGGTCATGGTCCCAGGGTCCTGGGATCGAGCCCCGCATCGGGCTCTCTGCTCAGCGGAGCCTGCTTCCCCCTCTTTCTTTGCCTGCCTCTCTGCCAACTTGTGATTTCCCTCTCTGTCAAATAAATAAATAAAAATCTTTAAAAAATAATCTCCTTTAAAATAGCATTTTAAAAGCATTTCACAGTATATGTAAGTCAACTCATTATGGTGTACATCTTAAACTTATACAGTGCTGTATGTCAATTGTATCTTAATAAAGCTGGGGGAAAACATATGGTAAAAAATGTTACATCTCTCTATATATACATATACATATACACATATATATAATAAATGATATATAGATACATATGTACAACGTGATTACTTCTTGCCCAAATAAAAAGAACATGTTATTATTTTTTCAATCACAAATAAATCACATGGATTATAGTTAATCTAATTACTTAAAGCAATGTTTATTGATCTTAAGAATGCTATTTTTTAAAAACTATTTTTCTGAGCACACCAGAAACTAACCTGCTTAAAAATACCAAGTTTGATCAAAAGTAATTTTTAGTTTTATTATGGGCACAGAAATTATTTCTGAAAATTAACTCTGACAAGTTGCAAATGGTCAAGCTTTGCAACACTTACCTGCTGTGGTTTATACATATAACACTGTCTTTTTTTTAAAATATTTTATTTATTTATTTGACAGAGATCTCAAGTAGGCAGAGAGGCAGGCAGAGAGAGAGGAGGAAGCAGGCTTCCTGCTGAGCAGAGAGCCTGATGTGGAGCTCAATCCCAGGACCTGGGATCATGACCTGAGCCAAAGGCAGAGGCTTTAACCCACTGAGCCACCCAGGCGCCCCACATATAACACTATCTTGCCATCTTTTTTCATTTGTCTACCACAGGGATCTCTCCCCATACTCCCATGGGACCTAGGTTGATCATATACATGGGTGAAGCAGCGTGGGGTTAGAGCAAGTTGGCAAGTCCAGGTCTAAAGCAAATTTAGTCCAGGTCTAAACTGGGCAATTGTTTCTCAATTCCAGCTGCAGACTGCCAGAATCAGCACATGGAAGGATTTTTTAAGAGAAGCAGAAAGTAAATTTTCAATAGAAATGCACCAATCTTAAATATTGCTAAATAAGACATTCCTTCTCAAACTTTGGTGAGCATAGTAATCTGCAGATTTTATTAAAGTGCAGTTACTCAGTTGGTCTGGAGTGGGAGGGGAGAGTCTGCATTTCTTTCTTTCTTTTTCTTTTTTCAACATCTGGCATGTAATTTTAATTAATTGATTAATTAATTTTATTATTACTAAGTTCAATTAGCCAACATATCATACATCATTAGTTTTTGATGTAGTGTTCAACAATTCACTAGTTGAGAATCTGCATTTCTAACGAGCTCTTAGGGGATCCACTGTTGTTGATTCATGAACTGCAAGTTGTAGGAAACAGAAAGTTTTAAATATCAGATCACTGAATATAAATATTTATCTGCAGATCTGACCCATTTGTGTAGAGTTTAGCAGTCAAGACATGAACTTTTTTCCCCATAAAAAATATATAAAAATCTACTGTAAAAAAATTAAGAACTTTTTTTTTTGGTAATGGAGCTGAAGTTCATAAAGATATTAATCAGACTTATTCTTAGAGGATTCATCAGAGTCATTTGAGTTGAAATCCAATTGAGAATAAGATTTAAATTCATTGTTAGAATGGAACAGAATTGATAATAAGGTTTAAATTCATTGTTAATAATAGTGCATGCAATTTAATAAGGAATAAAATCAAACATTTCATTCTGTCTTGTTATAATGGAGGCTAGGGCAAATATTTACACTCACAAATGAGAGATATCCCATCTGTTTGTATTAAACTGGCCTTTTATGTCTGTTGTTAGGTATTACTCAAATGGCCCTTGTACCCCATCTTTGGTAAGATGCAAAATCAGAGCCCAACATACCTTGTCATCTCCTGACAGGGTGAGAGCACCATTGTACGATGGCTCGTTTGGGCCACTTCTGGTTCCAAAGGCATCCACTTCCAAAGCTATGTTCTGTTGCCTCAGTGAATGTATAAAGTTATCAATACTTGACCCTACCATGAAAGTAAAAATCAAAAGAAGCAAGGGAAGTAAAACAACAGATAAGTAATATGAAAAAAAAAAAACAACAACTAAATTGAGTGATGTCACCCAAAGCATACCATAATAAAGATTGTCTAAGGATTTCCTTAGAAAGGCGGAATTGATGCTGTGATACCAAAATCCTGATACCAAAATTCTGACATCAAAGATAGGACAAGATGACTTGCCCTAGAGCCAAGCCACTTGCATATAATTTCTGTTAGTGTAAAAATACTATTTTAAAATTAACATTATAATCCTTAAAGATATTAATTTTCTATTTTCTTGGAAATTAGGAACAGATTTTTTTTCCAGCCCTCAAGAATGCATAGACCCAGGGGCGCGTGGGTGGCTCAGTGGGTTAAAGTCTCTGCCTTCGGCTCAGGTCATGATCTCAGGTTCCTGGGATCCAGCCCCGCATCGGGCTCTCTGCTCAGTGGGGAGCCTGCTTCCTCCTCCCTCTCTCTCTCTGCCTGCCTCTCTGCCTACTTGTGATCTCTGTCTGTCAAATAAATAAATAAAATCTTAAAAAAAAAAAGAATGCATAGACCTTAAAAAATGTTATGGAAAGGGACGCCTGGGTGGCTCAGTTGGTTGGACGACTGCCTTCGGCTCAGGTCATGATCCCGGAGTCCCGGAATCGAGTCCCGCATCGGGCTCCCAGCTCCATGGGGAGTCTGCTTCTTCCTCTGACTTTCTCCTCGCTCATGCTCTCTCTCACTGCCTCTCTCTCAAATAAATAAATTTAAAAATCTTTAAAAAAAATGTTATGGAAGAACCTCAATGATCAATCAATGATTTATCTTACTAAATCCCCTTTTGTTGCTCAGTACAATCAACTTTAGGATTTAAGTGACCTTGCAGGATGTGTTTCTAAAATAAACTCCCCAACCTTGAATTTTTCATTTTTTAAATTAATTTCCTATTTGGCATCATAGGTGATCTAAAACATGCAGAATTTTTTCTACCCCCTCATGGTTTATGTTATCTGGGGAATCTCTCAAGAAGAACAAAGCTGGAAAATCACAGTTTGCTTCATGTTTACCTGTTTTATTGATGACCAGTAAGTGGGTCAGAGGAGCTTGAGGCGGTTGTCCCGGCGAGAGGAAGTACATATCAGGAGCCAGTCCCCAAGAATAACTTTTTTGATATAACTCATAGAACAGACGCTCTACAAGCTGAGGGCAAAAGCTGATGCCAAGAAGCAATAATCTACATGGAGGAAAATGTAAAAGAAAAAAAAATTCATCTATAGCCACGTTTATAGATTTTTAAGTTTGAGTAGATAATGGATATTAAAATAGAAATAAATTCTAAACACTAAGCAAATATAGGAATCATGCTTCTCCCCACCCCCACCCCTTGTTTCTTTTTTCCAAAATGAAATGGTTCCTATGTATCTATGCTTGGTCTTTCTATCTCTCTAATGCCTCTCCCCTACTCCCCCGCCCTGCCCATTTTGGAGATGTCACTCAAGCTCATGAGGTTGTCTGGGTATGATTCAAATCTCTCTCCAATTCCCACTTCTTTCCTGTTTCCATCTTGCATTTCTTCCTTTTTCTAGACCACTGCACACTGGCATGCCACCAACACCCAGACGTACTACACTCAAGCGTTTTCCCCTCCTGTTTCCAATTTGTATAAATTACAACATTTTCTCACTTATTCAAGTTCCAAGGGCCATTTTCCACTAATCTGTCTCCTTTAAGTCCCTTTTCTGAATAGCTGAAAATTTCTATCATATCATCATTATGAGGTGCCTAAAAACATTTTCTCTTCCACTTTCTAAGTTTGGACCTTCATTATCTCTCTCCTGACCTCTTTCAATATTGTCCTCAATGACTGTTTTCCCCGTCTCTAGAGTCTATTTCCAAGCCATTTTTACACTGTTGCCCAGCTAAGTGCAATTTGGCAATCTGTTTATTTTTTTGTTTTAGAGAGAGAGAGTTAGAGTGAGCAAAAGTGAGGGGAGGGACAGAGGAAGAGAGAGAGAAATCCCCAAGCAGACTCCCTTCTGAGGGCAGTGTCTAACACAGGGCTGAATCTCATGACCTTGAGATCATGACCTGAGCTGAAATCTGGAGTTGGATGCCCAGCTGGCCAAGCCATCCAGGGCCCCCACCCTAGAAATCTGTGCTAATTATGTCAATCATCTTTTCAAATAAAAAATATATTTTCAATATTTCCTTTCTAGTCACAAAGCCCAAACTCTTCAGCTGTATGTAATACATTATCAAAATTATTTTTTAAGGGTGCCTGGGTGCCTCAGTGGGTTAAGCCTCTGCCTTTGGCTCAGGTCATGATCTCAGGGTCCTGGGATCGAGCCCCGCATCGGGCTCTCTGCTCAGCAGGGAGCCTGCTCACTGCCCCTCCCCCCCGCCTGCCTCTCTGCCTACTTGTGATCTCTGTCTGTCAAATAAATAAATAAATAAATAAAATCTAAACAGACCTATTTTTTACTTTTCTGTATACTTTATGTTGTTATCAACTCAAGTTGGTAATAGCTCTTCTGACTTTTCACCTACCTCCAAACTCAGTATTGCCCCCTCTGCCTGAATTTCCATCCTCCTTTCTTTCCTTGGTTAACTGTTACATTTTCCTACACCAGACTCCATTTCTCACACCAAAAAATTATAAGATGATTTTTCTGATGCCCACATTGGAACCTAATCTTTTGCATACTGAATGTTCTGGTCAACAATATTGTCTAATTTTATGCTATGGTTTTTAGTATACTTCTAATCACCTTCATGAGCCAAATCTCATGTCTGATTTTTTTTGGTAAGTGTTACAGATATTTAACATAGAGTGTTAGGCAGAAGTGCTAGCAAGTATTTTTTAATGAATGAGTCCTGGCTGGAGATCAGGGTTTTGGAAGGAGGTATTGCTTCATGAAGAGCCCAAAGCTATAGGGAAATGTGTGAACCATGAAGCAGGTTCCCGAGAATGGATGGCTCAGATACAGCCTGGCACAGAGCCATTTGGGCAAAGAGGAAGTTCTGGGGATGGAACCGGAGTGCTAACTTCCATGCTTCAGAAAAACAATTTCAACCCTTGGATAAGAGCAGATTCTGTGTGGAATTAAAAGAAAAAGCCCAAGCTTTACCAGGTTTAGTTATATACCCACCCAAGCAATTAGAAATTATTTTCTGTGTTAAAAAAAAAAAAATGAACACTTGCAATTGCTATACTTTATCTTGGAGGTGTGTTTGTTTTTTCCCCCTTGAATTTATTTCGAGAGCACTGACCTAACATATCTGAAACACCTGGGTACTCACATGGTCAATAGGGTTTTTTTTTCATTCTTTAACTTGAGGAAACGAACTTTTGCTACTGCACAGAGCTGTTGTCTCCAGAGAGCCATGCCACGGATGGATTTCTTTGTTTCCTTAAAGGAAGACAAAACTTGCTCCAGCTCAACAAGGCTTCCTGTGTCTTTTGTCCTATTACTTTGTAACTCTCCCCAAATTCCAGCATCTATAAAACATAAAATCGATAATTTATAAGGTGTCATTTTAGATGCATATTACTTAGATTTCTTGATGACCATCTTTCCACCAAGTGGTGTTGGAGAAGAGAATCCTGGGCAAGGAGATGCTAATAAATTAATTCATGGCATTACGAGAGTAAGTACTAAAGTAAAGGAAACAAAGCAAAAAAAAAAAAAAGCATAATACAAGAAAAAAAACTAATGACATAATAAAAGAAATCTTGTTTTTTCTTTTTAAAAAGGTTTGGGTCTATAGCCTTAAGGACTTAATTCATTCTAGGGAAATCAATGAAAGAAACCCATATTTAGCTTAGAAAAATATACTCATTGTAAAAGATAAACTACCAGTATTTCTGACTAAGGTAGAAAAGTCAGTATATATAGAACCCTCCCTATCCCCTTAAAATTGGTATATTTTAAGGATATAAAATTGGTAGAGACAGTATTTTTTTCATGTAGCCATTTCTTGAAGACAAGAAAAAGGTAACTTCTTTTGGAAGACAAGCCTAGAGAAACTGATCAGCTCTAGACTTTTAGAAACCTCTAATATATGGATATTAAAAGTTAAGCATAACCACAAGTACGTAACTTCAAAAGTGGGTAAAAGAGAGAAAGAGGTATTTTTAAAAACCCACTCAACCAGTAAAAAGTAGAAAATGGGAAAAAAAAAAAAAAAACATAGTGAAGAGGAAACCAAGTAGGATGATAGTAAACCAAAAACAAGGAATTCTCTTAGATCAAGTAGAGAGGACTTTCCAAGGAATGGCAATTATACTGATAGCAAATCTTCTCATAACTAAAATGGAATCCTGAAGACATTGGGACAATATCCTCAAAATGTTACAAGAAAGGTTAACTGTCAATATGCAATTCTAATTTCCTTCTCTCTATAGCACTTACATATTTATTGTCTACTCCATGAGGACCTAATCTTGTGCACTGCCATATCCCACACTCTTAGTAAAATGCATACTACAAAATAAGGAAGTTAAGGGGGGGGGCAGTGCTGGGAGAAAAGGGAAGAAAGAGACAGAAATACATCTCTTGTCTGCTCTAAGAATTCCCAAGACCAGACTGAATCAGAGCACCTCCAAAAACATACAACCTCATCATTCAAAGTATATTTTCAAGATAGAATATTCTACAGAAAGGTAAAATTGAAGTTTCTTCTTCTTCTTCTTTTTTACCTGATTCATCAATAGCTGATTTTCCTTCTAATTTCAAGAACACTTCATTCAAAGTTGTCATGGAAATGCCATAATTCTCAATGCCTTGGTTAGAGCATCTATCAAGGTCCCTGTAAAGATCTTAAAGTAGTCACAAAAATGCATTAGGAGAATATAATTTGTAATGATATTAAGTAACTATATTTTTCAACAATAGATAACATGTGTGATAGCCCAAAAGCATTCATAAGAAACAAAGCTATGATATAGACATTCCCTTATTTCTAAAATAACCTATACAGTGTGCTTCCATGTCTTGAGTATAAAATTGTAATCATCTATGTTTCATTCTTGGAAAGCTACATATGCTGAGTTCTTTAAGAAATATTATGTTTTAAAAAATTAATTCTGGGGATGCCTGGGTGGCTCAGTTGGTTAAGCCGCTGCCTTCAGCTCAGGTCATGATCCCAGGGTCCTGGGATCGAGTCCTGCATCGGGCTCCTTGCTGGGCAGGGAGCCTGCTTCTCTCACTGCCTCTGCCTGCCGCTATGACTGCTTATGTGTATTCTCTCTCTCTCTCTCTGACAAATAAATAAATAAAACTTTTTAAAAAATTAATCTGTTTTACAATGGGGAATGTAATAAATGAACTGAAGGCTTGTGGTCTCCCATAAATCCCCATAAATCTGTATGTTGAAACCCTACCCTCTGGTGTGACGGTATTAGGAGGTGGAGGCTTTGGGAGATAATTAGGATTAGATGAGGTCCTGAGAGTGGAGCTTTCATTAATGGGATTAATACCTTCGAAAGAGTCACAAGAAATCTAGCTTCCTCTCCCTGCTCCCTGCCATATGGGAAGACCAGGAGAAGTCTGAAATCTGCAACCCCAAAAGGGTATCTCATGAGAACCCAAAAGGTGTTGGAACACAGGTCTTGGACTTTCCAGCATACAGAACCATCAAAAAACAAAATCAATGTCTACTCTTTGTAAGCCCCCCAGTCTACAGTATGTGCTATAGCACCCATGGATGACTAAGGTAGGAAATATTAAATTCTAAAACCCCAGCAGGTGGAATATTATTCCAAAAACTGAGAGAAGAATGCTCCTAGGAATAACTAGTAAGCAGTAGAACAACAAATGCAAAAGAACTAATGTTTATAGAAATAATTAGGTGCTTCACAATCTTCCCTATTTTAGAGAAATATATAAGTCAAAGGAAAGAACAAAGTATTTATGTAACTTTGCATTTACTCTCTCTTTTCCAGCTTCTGACCATGGTATAAAGATTACACCAGAGACTGCAGAGAAGGTAGGTCTTGAGAGACAAAACGTAAGAGACTCTTAACTATAGGAGACACACTTAGGATTCCTGGGGGGTGGGGGGATGGGGTAACTGGGTGATGGGCATTAAGGAGGACAAGTGATGTAATGAACACTGGGTGTTATATAAGAATGATGAATCACTGAACTCTACTTCTGAAACTAATAATACACTATATGCTAATTAATTGAATTTTAAAAAAAAGGGACGTCATGCTACAAAAAATTTTTAAAAAGGAAGTATGTCTTTATAGGGATTAGTAGGCCATATTGAGGGTTGTTTTTGGTTTTTGTTTTCTTAAAGATACTGGGCATAATTTGGGGGCAGTTCAGGAAAATTTGAAGTAGAATAAAGGATGAACTAATTCAAATACTGAGAGAAATTAAAGGTATCTATCTTAAAGGTGTGTTAGATAAATGAAAATACAGAAGTAGTCACGATTTCCAATGAGTTCTAAGTGTTGGCTCTTTTTCGGTCTTTTTCTTAAATTGTGCATTCCCCTTTGAAATGCATTTAACAAATAATCATTTGACACTTTGCTTTGTGGGTTTCATAAAGATTTCTGTTTCCATACATGTATGTATATCAAAGACATGTGTACACATCTAGGACTACAGTTACTTCACTGATTCTAAGATAAATACATTTTGTCATCTTTTACCATATTTGAAATGAGCATGTATCCCAAATGTTCGTATGCCATTGTAAATGGTAGCACCATTTCTTTCTATTTCACATCTTAGAGCTGATGCTGTCTTAGACTTGAAGACATGCTATAACTTCTATATCAGGTATGATTCCAGGTGCTGATTTTTAATATTTTAATAATATATTTAAATATATTAAATCAGTTAATCCTCAAGAAAATCCTATAAAGTCAGTACTATCATTATCCCTTTGTTACAAATAGGGAAACTAAAGTACAGAGAAGTAATATAATTTATCCAGGATAATGGAGCTCATAACAGCCTTCCTGGGATTTGAACCTACCCAATCTGGCTCTATTATCCCAGCTTTCAATGACCGCACGCTACTATCTAGTGCTATATTTCCTTGTGAACCATAATTATGGCAGGCTTATTCATTCAAGCAGACAGCCACGGAGCCATTAGCATCCATTAAAAGTTGGCAAATTCCTTGAACTCAAAGTAAATACATTTTATGGTCATACTTTTTTTTTTTAATTCAATCTACCTCAAAACTCTTGGCAGATGAAAGCATATTGAGAGACCAGCTAGAAAAGTGGGAATGGCACTGAGCTTCTGTATTTGCAGCAAAATTGTAAGTTTAGAATATTTGGCAACATATGGTTTGATTGTAATTACTATTCGGTTACTTGGATTATAATATTATGTCATGGTGTTTATAATAAAACCATCTACATGTGGTGGTGTACTATTCCCTTAGCTCCCATTTAGTACTCCATGCTGTTTTCACAGACCCCTCCTTGCCCGGACCAGGCTCTTTCATTCATTCCTGAAACAAATGTCCCAAATATTCCTAATTTTAGCTTGATGTGGTCCTATACCTCTTAACTGTCCAGGTTGCCATTTGAAGTGTATTTGTCATCTTTTGCCTCAGTTTACTCATAAGTGATTTGGGGATAATATCAGGGGCTAATACTAGCAGTAACTCTGGGGAACATCCAAGGATTACACATACTGCCATGCACTTAGCAAGCATAAAGATGTCAGCCATCATTCTTAAGGCAACTGTTATTGTTAGTAACATTGTTATAAATCATTCTGTGGTCTCTGTGTTCTGTTACCTGGAAATTTGTTTGTCCTCTCCAAAGGCAAAATATATATAAGCTTTTCTTCACTCTGTGCCCTTAATTTGGCATCAGGGATGTGTTGTTTAACAAGTGATGTTATACTGTCTGGATCACACATTTCATTCAGATGCAAACTGACATTTAAAAAGAGCATGTTAAAACCATTTTTTTATTCAACACCATCTCTACAAACAATTGTAGTAGGTTTGTCACTTCATTAATAATTATGAGATAATTATATATATATATATATATATATATATATATATATAGTAATGGAAGAAGCAAGACATACTAAATAGTCCAAATATAGTCCAAGATATATAATCTAGAGACACTAATGTAAGGGGTAATAACTCAAATATTATTATTTGGAGGGAAGAGATATTCAGCTAGATGTTGGCTGGAGTAAGGTGGAGGAAATGCCTGATTTTCTTTCCATCTATCCAAAAGCTCAGCTTCAATTTCCCTTTTGCAATAAAGTATGGGTTTTACAAAAACTAAGACTTGAACATAGTGAACACAGACCCAGGAGTAACTTGATAGAGTCATTAAGATCATGGTCCTAATGTCCCACTGATCCATGTTCCTGCACTTAGGTTTAGTTAGTCTTCCAGCATCAATTTTCCATCAAAATTCCAGTCAGTGTTCTAATACTCAGTTCTCAAAGAATTTCAAATGACAGAATAAAATAAAGTATGCATGTGATCACACAGAGCCTTGCACCAAGTAAACCCTCCATATATGTTAGCTAATTTTATCATTTTTTGGTCCGAAGTGTATTCAACTCAAAGATGATCTGTCTTCTTAGTGAAAACATGTAAAGTTCTTCATGAAATCATTGGATTTTAGAAGCACTATTATTAGTCACATCCATCGAAATTTACTGAGGCTATCAAATGATGAAGATATCTCTTTGATCACACAACTTAAAAAAATCAATTTTAGATAAAACTATTCTGTGTTTACAAGGCCCCATGTAATACATGATCCTGGATCCCAAACAGAAAGAATGCAGAACCTTCCCTAGAGGAGCTTGGAACGTAGCAGTAATATAAAGCAGCATATTATGGAAGAAGTGAGAGAGAGGGAAGTTGAAGTCAATTAAGCACTTGGCAACTTGTCAAATATTCATTCATTCAATATTTTTAGCTTAAACTGCAATGTGAGTATCATTACCACTATTTATAAATAAAATTACTGAGGATCAAAGACAGGTTAATTAATTTGCCTGAGGTAACAATTCAAAATAGTGCTTCCCAGGTTCCAGAAAAGAGGATGGTTATTAAGGAGAAAATATTCAGAAAAGACCTTTAAGGATGGACAAGATTTGAACTTGGTTAAAATGGGTTGGAGGAGGACATGTCAAACAGATGTCCTACCTTGAGCATAGAGAAGACAACTACATCATGGAACATACTTAGAAAACAGGGAGTGGTTCATTTTAGTTGGAAGGTATTGATTCGATTAGATTGTACAAGTAATCATGATGGAGTGATAGATTTGATGAGATTAAACCCTCGTTACATAATGTAGGGTATGCCTTTAACTTCTGAGGATAAAGTGACTTAAATTATTTTTTAAGAAATACTAATATTTTAGCAGGAAATATAGGGAGAGATTCATATCACACCTGTAATCTTGACCCAAAGATTCTACCACTTTAAATAATATGAGATTGGGTCTATTACTAAAACTCCCTGACATGTCAGAGGCCAACAGTACCATCTTCTTACAGTTATTTGAAGGATTAAATAAATTATATGAGTATTCCACATATAAATATCCTAGCAAGAACCTAGAGCATAGCCAACATGGGATAAGTGATAGACATTACTTAATAACATAACAACAACAATAATAATAATAATGATAAATAATGATATTCATTATTATCAGGAAGAGAAAGAGATAGAAAAGAATGAGGGAGAATATGAAGTCAGAGAGAACAGACAGACTAGACATTGTCATAATGAACAAAAAGGAAGCATTGGAAAAATGATGAGAGAGGGTTGGAATGTCACTACATTTCTCATTGCAAACAATGTGTTGTGAAACTATTTTCCAAAAATGTTGTTTAAACTTAGTTTAATCATCCTTGTAGTCTCCATGTCTACAATCCCACCTACCCTTCATTCTAGCTAAGAAAAAGAGCAGTGTGGTGTCATTCTAACTCAGCACTCTTGAAAGGATCTTAATAATTTTGTAGCCTACATACTAATACTGACATATTAATGATTAATAACATACTAATACGGAGATCTCCTGTCTTCAGTATGTTCTAACAGGTCTGCAACAATACAGGTTGTACCTTAAATGGTAGCCAATGCCCCATTTCTTCTTCAGGAATAGAGAGGAGCCTGCACACTTCAGTCTCCCATTGGATATAAACACCTTCCTGTCTAAGAAGAAAAGAAAAACAATGCATTGTATTAAGAGGTTATTCTCTCATTGTTTATAAAAGAACAAATCCATTAATAATGTATTTTAGGAGCATGATCCACTAAAATATTTGCATTCTAATTCTGGTCATATGTAAGCCAATTTCCTCATTATCCAATAACTAAAATGTTATGTTAGTTTATTCTCTAGTATGTTGAGAAAAATTATCACAAAATGGAAGGATCTGTTTCAAGCCAACTGACATTCCTAATGAATAAAACATATATATATTTGAAGAGTGTGCTATATATTTACAACCAATGAGTTCTTTGCAATAAGATCAGAATACATTTGTGGGACAATGTACGTGGAGATGTGGACATTCAAATGGATGACAGCAAGAATCTCCTGTACACACACACACACACACACACACACACAGTAGCTGTGTTGGAACTTATCTACACATAAATCACCCATGTCCTTAATTTCTCCACTAAGATACAAGAGAAAACCAAGAACCACCATGAAAGGACATGGATGGAACTTGAAGGCATTAGGCTAAGTGAGATAAATCAGAGAAAGCAAAAGACAAATACTGTATAATCTCACTTATATGTGGAATTTAAAAAAAAAAGAAAGAAAGAAAATCACCAGCCAGGATGTCAGCCTCATCCATGAACTGGGTACTGAAGAGAATGACTCTATCAGATTTCCTCTCTTTTAGGAGATTCCATACATGGTGCCTTGAAAGAGGATCGGACCCAGCAGTTGGTTCATCCAACAGCAAAACCTGCACAGTAGGGAAACATAAAATCATTTTCCCCTTTCAGGTAAGTTTTCTTTTTTTAAGCAATATGGAACTAGAGGGTATTATGCTAAGTGAAATAAGTCAATCAAAGAAAGACAATTATCATATGATCTCTGATATAAGGAATTTGAGAGGCAGGGCGGGGGAGTTTGGGGAAAAGGGAGGGAAAAATGAAACAAGATGGGACCAGGGAGGGAGACAAACCATAAGAGACTCCTACTCTCAGGAAACAAACTGAGGGTTACTGGCATTGCTGGGGTGAGGGGTGGGGATAGGGTCGCTGGGTTATGGACATTGGGGAGCGTATGTGCTATGGTGAGTGCTGTGAAATGTGAGTGCTGATGATTCACAGACCTGTACCCCTGGGGCAAATACATGTATGTTGATTTAAAAAAAACAAAACTCCATTCTTGGCAAAAAGAAAAATAATAAAAAATAAAAAAGCAACATATGTGTAAAAGTGTTTTGGAGAAATACTTACTACTTAATTTTTCATTTGAACAGTTTTTACATTGACAATTTGCAAATTCAGTCTGATGGAATACAACAGTTCCACAGTCCTCAATCTCATTCACCAGTAATTTCGGCTTGACTTACCTGAGGGTCTCCTAAAATGGCAATCCCAAATGTTAGTTTCCTTTTTTGTCCACCGCTTAAATTTTGAGCAAGAATATCTTGAATATTTTCCATCTCCAAGTCCCTTAAAACTTGTTGTATCTAACAAGGAAGAAAGAAAAAAAGAAAGAAAGAAAGAAAGAAAGAAAGAAAGAAAGAGAGGGATGTTTAGTCCAAAACCCAGCATATTTGTTTTTAAAGACACAGTCATTTTACTGTTCATTGCCAAGGGCATTTTTGCCCTTTTTCTTTTTTTTTCTTTTTTTATTTTATTTTAATTTTTTAATTTTTATTTTTTTAAATTTTTGCCCTTTTGATGATGAACCGTGCAGCAATAACACAAATACATTTAGAATTTTCTAGATAAACAATTTCACGTTCATGGCTGTGTGGCACCTGATATGTTCCTCTACCTCTTGTTCTACTTCATGTGGCTGAATCCCTTTTATTTTAGCGAAAAGCCTGAGGTTTTCTTTCACAGTGAGGAAGCCAAATTGCACGTTGGATTGTGGACAGACTCCAGTGAGCTTGCTGATGCCTTCCAAGTCAGCCATTTCTGAAAGGGTGTGATTATAGATGGTGACCGAACCTAGAAGCAGAAAGGTTAACAGTTAGCATCAGGATAACACGCCATGCTTCATTTACGATAATTTAAAGGGAAAAAGCAATGTGTGTCCAACACTAGAGTCTTTTAAACATACTGTCCCTTTATGGAGTACACTCTCGACTAAAAATGTAATGCTCACAATTCATCCGAACCAGTTAGAGTGCCCATTCATAAAGCTACTGATCTTGAAATATTAAAACCACAAAGACTTTTCTAAATGAGTAGAACATACATCTATTAAAAGAAAACCTTGGAGAAACTTGTAAGACTTGTCTCTGAAGTACCTGGTGTGACTAGCAGTTAATGAAACTACTAAGTATTGAAATGAACCAACAAAACTAATTAACTAATAAAATGCAGTTAATTTATGGGCCCATGATCTTGCCTATAATTATCTTCTCACCTGACGTTGGGATGGACAGTCCACTGAGCACGTTCAACAGGGTTGTTTTCCCAGCTCCACTGTGACCAAGGAGGGCAGTGATCTGGCCTTCGTATATGTCAAATACCAGACCTGGCATTATTATAAAAAACAAACAAACAAACAAACAAACCCATTCAGAGCCTACATATTAACTTTACATTTGCCCCCCAAATTTTTTTTAAGATTTTATTTTTTTATTTAAAGTGAGAGCACAGCAGGGGGAGGGGCAGAAGGAGAAGAAGAGAGAACATCTCAAGCAGACCCGTGCAGTGAGTGGTGCCTGATGTGAGGCTCAGTCTCACGACCCTGAGCTGAAGACCTAAGCCGAAATCAAGAGTCCGACGCTTCACCAACTGAGCCATGCAGGTGCCCCCACATTCTCCAAAGTTTTTGTAATTTCTTATAGCATGTGTATATCTGGCTAGCAATATTCAAAATAAAAGCCATCCCCAAATCCTTCTTTTTAAAATTTTATCTTCCATGATACACACTTTATAGCTATAGCATTGTGATGATATATTATTATGTAATTAACAATTTTTAGGATAAGGGCAGTTTTGTCATTAAAAATGAACTGAATAGGGGCACCTGGGTGGCTCAGTGGGTTAAAGCCTCTGCCTTCGGCTCAGGTCATGATCCCAGGGTCCTGGGATGGAGCCGTGCATTGGGCTCTCTGCTCAGTGGGGAGCCTGCTTCCCCCTCTCTCTCTGCCTGCCTCTCTGCCTGCTTGTGATCTCTGTCTGTCAAATAAATAAATAAAATCTTTTAAAAAATTAAAATGGGCTAACTATAATAAAGATCATTTATTAGGATTAGGGAGTGTGATGAGTTGAAAATAAAGAGCTTCATGGTGCAGTCATACAACTTTCAAACCCATAAGTTGTCCATGGTACACCCTGACTTTCTAAAATTGTTCTATGGTTTTACGTATACTCAGGAGGAAACACAGTGTGCTCAAATGAAGGAGAATTGTGGTGTCTGGAATATCTGTTCTTTATCCCCATGAAGACAGTACAACAGTGAGGCATTGTCACCAAATCGAACAACCATACTAAATATGATGTTAGTTCATTACCTTTCAAGGCTTCTACTTTTTCATGCTTTCCTTTTCTATATTCCTTCTTAAGATTTCTTACTCTGAAAAAGGGAGAAAAATATTTTAAGGACACTGTGGAAGTAGATAGAGGATTGAGAAATCAAGTCTTTGGGGTTGTGAGAAAATTCCAGGGGCTCTTTCCCTCATATGACCTGTGGTGACGGGAAATTTCCTCATGAGACAATGGCAAATTGAATGATGAACAAATGTTGAGCAAAGAGCCAGGGAAGTTAGGGATTTCTAGTTGTTTGGAAATAAAGAAATCAGCGTTGAATAAAACACATCCATATCTCAAATGGAAGATATGCATGGCATGAGTACCCTAACTTAGCTTTTCTTCCCAACTTTCTGGATGCCTGTCTCCCCTTTTCTGCATCACCTGCCTCTCCCTTCTCCCCTTCTTCATTGGGAAGCAAAGAGGAGAGAGACAGAGTAAATTATAGAGAAAAGGAGAAGAATGACAAGGGATACAATGACAGTGTCTTTCATAAGAGAGCAGTCACAGAAAGGGAGCATAGCATCAAGAAGAGGGAAAAAAGAAAATGAGATAAATGGAAATATGAAGATTATTTATTCCTTGATGTTTGTCGTTCTGCAATAAGATACTTGTAAATGTAAATGCTGACAATGTGGAAAAACAGAGTGCTTTTAACAATAATTGTGGCCTTTCATGAGTGGAGCAGCCTGGATATAGGTGGGTACAAAGAGGCACCCAGGAAATCTTTGTCACATCTGTGTTTTGCCAGATAGACCTTGGGTCCCTGGCCTGTTCTCCATTTGCACCTTCATGTAATTTATTTATTACCTGATGGCTTCTTTCCCATGGAATTCTGGAGACACCGGTTCAAAAGAGTCATTGGATGAATAATTTGAATCTATTTCATTCTCAAGGATCCCATGATCAGCTCTTTGGTGTTGAGACCAAAAAGAGGATTTCAGAAAAAACCAAGGAGAACGTCGATGTCCATATTCAGCTATATGAACAGGAGGCAATCGAGCGTTGGATCAGTCACTTCTTTAAGGATTACTGATCACAGAACAGCTTGTCAAGGCAGCTGCTTTGGGAAGCATTTAGACACCCTTAAGATCCAGTACCAAGCACTAGCTTCCTTCATCTAGCACTAATATAAGCACTAATAGCATAATTATCCTTCATCTCTTTCACGTTTCTCTTTAAAAAGAAACAATTTAAAATATTGTTATAGAATGAGATCTTAGAAAGCAATTCTATAAAATGAAATGCAGAATACCATTGGGCTAATTTTAGAAATTTTGAAAAAAAATGCTTGATAATTTATATTTAGTATGTTGTAGACAGTTATCTTAAAGAAATGCACTGAATGAAATTGCACTGAAACACAATTAGGTTACTACTTACTGGGCAAAATTTTGTCAAAATATAATGTCAAAGCCAAATACAGAAGAGCATCAAAAACCAACATGAAAAGAGTAGCTATTATTAGGTATGGGTTGTCAGAAGAATCCAAATGGATGTTAGAATTCACATCATAGTCCAAATGTATAAGCTGGAAAAAAGATACATACATTGAATTTTAGAAGGATAAATGGAGTATAAAGAATTATTATTGTCTTATTTCTGCTGAACACTGAGATTGAAAAAGATAAAACATGGTTCTTGTCTTCACAGAGCTCTAATCTATTGGGAGACATGACAGTGAATCCATATAACTACAAAGCAATTTGGGAAGTTAGTGGAGGTAAGTACTGAAGGCTTAGAGACCCATCGGCAGAAGTAGGCAAATACTCTGGGAAGTAAAAGCTCAAAGGAGTGGCTGCCTAAAGATTTCATCAGGTGTAGGATGGGGGCAAAAGGGATATTCCAGAAAGGGGACACTATTTGAAAGTAAAAACATGAAAGGCTGGAAGTACTTCAATGGTTGGACAGAAGACACAATACTAATTTCTTATTATAGTGCGTTACAATGAGTTTATATGTAACGTAACCTTTCATGTAACATTTTACAGTTATGATGTCACACCTAAAATTAAGTTTTCCAAGAAGAGGTTCAGTTTCATGTACAATTGGCCAATTAAAAATAAAAATTTATTTCTATTGAATTCCTGGTTTTCAAATACTTGTGATAGTATTAAGGGTCATGTTCCCTGTGCACTGAATAAGTTAAATGTTCGTTGGGAAAACCCATTGAAAGTAAAAGCAGAACCACATCGATAATGGAGTATCAACCTATAGTTAATGACTTAAAGCCAGTTATGCTGGGATAGAAAAATAAAAACCTCCCCAATACCTTAGATGTGTATCTTTACAAAAGTGGATAGGAATTTTGATGCTTAGAACATAGAGGATGAATTCCTCAGAGAGAATTTTTTAATGTTCTGGAAAAAATGAAATCATTATATTAACTCTTACCTGGGCCATTCCAACAGTGAAAGCAAAAGGGCTAAGAAGACATAAGGTCCATTCCAAAAATGCAGGAAGATGTCTGTATAATGCAGTGAATCCCAGACTCCCCCAAAAGACAGTAAGGAGAAAGACAACCAACCCAGTAAGGAAAGGTTTCTTTATCAACACGCTCATCAGGAAAGCTAAAGTTATCTGAGAGGAGAGAAAAACTTCAGGTAGTATATAAATTTCTGAGAATCATCAGTATCATAATAAATAATAATAATAGAAAATAAAAATATATGATATATTTATATAATATATTAATATAAATTTATAATATATTCATATAAAATTTATAATATATTTATATAAATATAAAACAATAAAATTTAAAAAATAAAAAATTTCATAATACAAAAATATATAACATCCATTCCTCTCCCCCTGCCCCCAGATACTGTCTCATGCAAATACTCTTATACAGCAAACAGAAACAGAAGAGGTGTGACTAGAATCAGTGAGAAATGACTGGCAGGCTTTCTCTGAGAGAGAGAGAGAGAAAGATATTAAATTCACCAACTCACCAAAGACAGGCCATAGAGGAGAAAGAGGGTGAAGACCACCATGAAGCCAGTTAGGACGACAACTTGGGCAGATTTTATAATAAGAGCCATCAAAGTAGCCACAATAAAGATGAAGCCAGCATACATCAAACCCCAGGAGAGCCTAGCACAGAAACTAAGCATCAGTTCAGAGGGCTGGCATTTTAATCATTTTATTTATGCATTTACTCTGCAAATGATTTGGGAAGCTTACCCTATATGAAGAACAAAGGGAATATAACAGCTAAGAGATTAGAAAACTTCTCTGTCCCCAAAGTTCATATGCTACCAGGGGAGGTAGATGGTAAACAAGTAAACAGATAAAATAGGCAACTAATTGCAAAATAAGAAAGAAATCGGTGGAGTCATGTAATGAGGGTAATTGGGAATGGTTTTCTGGGAAGACATCTACAACCTATATATTCATTCTGTACTACGTCTTTCAGTAGAGTATAAACACTATGGAGAAAAACATGATGAAGCAAGGATCAGCAAACATTTTCTCTGCTAAGCCAGATAGTAAATCTTTTAGGCTCTTTGGACCATATGGTCTCTTGCAACTACTGAAGTCTGCTTTTGCAGTCACAGGAAACATGTAAATGACTGGACTCCATTGCAATAAAAATTTATTTATAGACACTGACATTTGAATTTCATATAAATTTTTGTGTGCCATAAAATATTGTTGTTCTTTTGATTTTTTAGGCATTTTCATAAAAGCCATTCCTAACTTGCAGATTGTCCAAATAGCTTGCCAACCCCTGATAGAGATGATTAGATATAGATTAGGTATAGATCAGATACACAGGTAGGCATCGAAACACAGAGATACAGAAAGATAGATGGATACAAAGATATGTTTTTCTTGCTATCATTGCCACAAAAAATAGGAATAAAGTTTTTTATAGGGGAAAGAGAACAAGCTTTCTAACCATACAGATGTAGGTTCGGGCTTTGTGTGCTACATTGTAACTATATGATTTGAGAGGTAGCTACAGAATCTCTCTAAATTTCCTTAATGTCTACTGAAAAATAAGATAATTAAATGAAATGTTGTACGTTATGTGTTTAATGTGGTAACTGGTTTATAATGAGTCTATGATGAACACTTAGCTTTCTTTTCTCCAATGTATAAAATGCCATCATGTTTTAGGAAGTCTTGTCTAATTGTAATGATACCCTTTGCTCCATCACATCTGTTCATCTGAAATTGTTCATCTCTCTGAGTCCTATAAGCTTCTTAATTTCATTCATATGCAGTATCAATAGAATGTCACAGCCTTTTCTTATGGGGGAAAAGTCCTGATTTTTTTTAACCTTCCTTCATTGGATTTATTTGGTTTCTCTCTTCTTTTTATCATATTGTTTACTTTTTTCTGACTCTCTGTAGATTTCTCATTTTAAAAAATATATAGTGAGCAAATTTTTCTTCAATATTGAGTTCCAGAATTTTAATACAAAAAGAGACACCAGAAAAAACTCCCATTCTAGACCAAACCAGCAATCCATTTTCTTCACTTTTGCACTGAGTTAATTGATCATTTCTGGAGGAAAAAAAATTGGTTTAAATTGGCAGTTTGAAATATGTGAGGTCTTCCAACTCAACTGAACAGTGCCCAATGCTCTTTTTTTTTAATTTAAAAAAATTTTAATTTAAATTCAATTAATTGAGATATAATGTATTATCAGTTTGAGAGACAGAGGTTATTCATCAGTCTTATATAATACCCAGTGCCATTATATCATGTGCCTTCCTTAATGTCTATCACCCACTTACCCCATCCCTCCATCCCCCTCCTCTCCAGCAACCCTCAGTTTGTTTCCTATGATCAAGAGTATTCTACGGTTTGTTGCCTTCTCTGATTTCATCTTATTTTACATTTTCCCCTCTTCCCCTCTGATCCTGTTTTGTTTCTTAAATTCCACATATGAGTAAGAATGTATGATAATTGTCTTTCTCTGTTTGACTTATCTCACTTAGCAAAATACTCTCTAGTTCCATCCATGTCATTGCAAGTGGCAAGATTTCAACTTTCTGATGGCTGAGTAGTATTCCATTATATATATACACCACATATTCCTTAGCCATTCATCTGTCGATAGACATCTGGGCTCTTTCTATAGTTTGGCTACTATGGACATTGCTGCTATAAATATTAGGGTGCAGGTGTCCCTTTGGATCACTATGTTTGTATCTTTGGGGTAAATTGCTAGATCATAGGGTAACTCTATTTTCAACGTTTTGAGGAACCTCCATACTGTTTTCCAGAATGGCTGCACCAGCTTGCATTCCCAACAGTGCAGGAGGGTTCCCCTTTCTCCACATCCTCACCAGCATCTGTTGTTTCTTGACTTGTTAATTTTAGCCATTCTGACTGGTGTGAGGTGGTATCTCATTGTGGTTTTGATTTGTATTTCCCTGATGCTGAGTGACGTTGAGCATTTATTCATGTATCTGTTGGCCATTTGTAGTCCCCTTGGGAGAAATGTCTCTTCATGTCTTCTGCCCATTTCCTGATTGGATTATCTGTTCTTTGGGTGTTGAGTTTTATAAGTTCTTCATAGATCTTGGATATTAGCCCTTTATCTAATAAGACATTGCAAATATCTTCTCCCATTCTGTTGTTGACTATTTCCTTTGCTGTGCAAAATCTTTTATCTTGATGAAGTCCCAGTAGTTCACTTTTGCCTTTGTTTCCTTTGCCTTTAGAGACATGTCTATCAAGAAGTTGCTGCAGCTGATCAGGATCACAGAGGTTGCTGTCTGTGTTCTCCTCTATGATTTTGATGGATTCCTTTCTCACATGTAGGTCTTTTACCCATTTTGAGTCTATTTTTGTGTATGATGTAGGAAAATGATCCACTTTCATTCTTCTGCATGTGGCTGTCTAATTTTCCCAACACCATTTGTTGAAGAGATTGTCTTTTTTTCCCATTAGATATCCTTTCCTGCTTTGTTGAAGATCAGTTGACCATAGAGTTGAAGATCCATTTCTGGGTTCTCTGTTCTGTTGCATTGATCTATGTATCCATTTTTGTGCCAGTACCATACTGTCTTAATGATTACAGCTTTGTAATAGAGCTTGAAGTCTGAGGTTGTGATGCCACCAGCCTTGGTTTTCCTTTTCAACATTCCTTTGGCTATTTGGGGTCTTTTCTGATTCCATAAAAATTTTAGGATTATTTATTCAAGCTCTGTGAAAAATGTTGATGGTGTTTTGATAGGGATTGCATTGAATGTATAGATACTCTAGGGAGCATAGACATTTTAACAATATTTGTTCTTCCAATTCATGAGCACAGAACATTTTTCCATTTCTTTGTGTCTTCTTCAATTTCTTTTATGAGTGTTCTATAGTTTTCTGAGTACAGATCCTTTGCCTCTTTGGTTAGGTTTATTCCTAGGTATCTTATGGTTTTGGGTGTGATTGTAAATAGGATTGACCCCTTAATTTCTCTTTCTTCTGCCTCATTGTTAGTGTATAGAAATGCAACTGATTTCTGTGCATTGATTTTATATCCTGCCACTTTGCTGAATTCCTGTATGAGTTCTAGCAATTTTGGGTTGGAGTCTTTTGGGTTTTCCACATAAAGTATCATGTCATCTCTGAAGAATGGGAGTCTGACTTATTTGCCATTTTGAATGCTTTTTATTTCCTTTTGTTGTCTGATTGCTGAGACTAGGACTTCTAGTACTATGTTGAAAACAGTGGTGATAGTGGACATCCCTGCTATGTTCCTGACCTTGGAGAAAAGTTCTCAGTTTTTCTTCATTGAAAATAATATTTGCTGTGGGGTTTCATATATGACTTTTATGATATTGAGACATGTTCCCTTTATCCCTATACTATGAAGGGTTTTAATCAAGAAAGGATGCTGTATTTCATCAAGTGCTTTTTCTGCACCTATTGAAAACGCCATATGGTTCTTGTTCTTTCTTTTATTAATATAGTGTATCACATTGATGTGTTTGTGGACATTGAACCACCCTTACAGCCCAGGAATAAATCCCATTTGGTTGTGGTGAATAATCCTTTTAATGTATTGTTGGATCCTATTAGCTAATATTTGGTGAGAATTTTTGAATCCATGTTCATCAGGGATATTGGTCTATAATTCTCTTTTTTGGTGGGGTCTTTGTCAGGTTTTGGGATCAGTATAATGCTGGCCTCATAGTAAGAGTTTGGAAGTTTTCCTTCCATTTCTATTTCTTGAAACAGCTTCAGAAGAATAAGTATTAATTCTTCTTTAAATGTTTGGTAGAATTATGCTGGGAAGCCATCTGGCCCTGGACTCTTTTGTTGGGAGATTTTTGATTACTGCTTCAATTTCCTTGCCAGTTATGGATCTGTTCAGGTTTTCTATTTCTTCCTGTTTCAGTTTTGGTAGTTTATATGGCTCTAGGAATGCACCTATTTCTTCCAGATTGCATAATTTGTTGGCATATACTTGCTTGTAATATGTTCTTATAATTGTTTGTATTTCTTTGATGTCAGTTTTGATCTCTCTTCTTTCATTCATGGTTTTATTTGAATCTTTTTTCTTTTTTATAAGTCTGGCCAGGGGCTTATCAGTGTTATTAAAGTCTTATTAATTCTTTCAAAGAATCAGCTCCTAAATTTGTTGACCTGTTCTACTGTTCTTTTGATTTATATTTCATTGATTTCTGCTCTAATCTTTTCTTTTCTTTTTATTTTTCTTTTTTTCTTTTTCTTTTTTTTTTTTTTTTTTGAGAGAGAGAGAGAACAAGCATGAGTAGGGGAGATGTAGTGGGAGAGAAAAGGGGAGAAACAGACTCTCTGCTGAGGAGGGAGCTTGACATGGGGCTGGATCCCAGGACCCTGGAATCATGACCTGAGCCAAAGGCAGACACTTAATTGACAGAGCCACGCAGGTTTCCCAATTCTGCCCTAACCTTTATTAATTATCTTCTGCTAGGTTTAGGCTTTATTTGCTGTTTTTTCTCCAACTCCTTTAGATGTAAGGTTAGGTTGTGTATTTGAGACCTTTCTTATTTTTTGAGAAAATCTTGTATTGCTATATACTTTCCTCTTATGACTGACTTTGCTGCATCCCACAGATTTTAAACTGTTGTGTTTTTATTTTCATTTGTTTCCACGAATTTTTTTAAATTCTTCTTTAACTTCCTGGCTGACCCATTCATTCTTTAATAGGATGTTCTTCAGCTTCCATGAATTTGAGTTCTTTCCAAATTTCCTCTTGTGATTGAGTTCCAGTTTCAAACCATTGTGGTCCAAAAACATGTAGGGAATTATCCTTATCTTTTGGTACTGTTTGAGAGCTGACTTGTACACCCAGTATGTGATCTATTCTGGAGGATGGTCCATGTGCACTTCAGAAGAATGTGAATTCTGTAACTTTAGAATGGAATGCTCCTAATATATCTGTGAAGTCTATCTGGTCCAGTGTGTCATTCAAAACCCTTGTTTCCTTGTTGATCTTCTGCTTAGATGATCTGTCCATTGCAGTGAGGGAAATGTTAAAGTCCCTTATTACTTTTGTATTATTATTGATGTGTTTCTTTAAATTTGTTATTAATTGCTTTATATAATTGGCTGTTCCCATGTTAGGGATATAAATATTTACCATTTGTTAGAATGTCTTGTTGGATAGACCCTTCAATTTTGATATAGTATCCTTCCTTATCTCTTATTACAGTCTTTGGTTTAAAATCTTATTTGTCTGATATATAAGGTTTGCCACCTCAGCTTTCTTTTGATAACCGTTAGCATGATAAATGGCTTTCCACTCCCTAACTCTCAATCTGGGGGTGTATTCAGGTCTGCAATGAATCTCTTGCAGACAGCATATCGATGGGTTTTGCTTTTTTATCCAATCTGATACCCTTTGTCTTTTGATTGGGATATTTAGCCCATTTACATTTAAAGCAATTAATGAAAGGTATAAATTTAATGTCATTATATTACCTGTAAAGTCACAATTTCTATATACTTTCTCTGTTCCTTTCTGGTCTATGTTACTTTTGGCCCCTCTCTTCTCCTAAAGGATCCCTTTTAATATTTCTTGCCAGACGGATTTAGTTTTCACAAATTCTTTTAGTTTGTTTGTCCTGGATGCTTTTTATCTCTCCTATTTTGAATGACATTCTAGCTGGATAAACTATTCTTGGTTGCATATTTCTCCCATTTAGCACTCTGAATATATGATGCCACTCCTTTCTGGCTTGCCAGGTCTCTGTGGATAAGTCCACTGATGAGTTAATGTTTCTACCCTTGTATGTTAAGGACCTCTTTTTCTGAGCTGCTTTCAGGATTTTCTCTCTGTCTCTGAGATTTGCAAGTTTCACTACTACATATTAGGGTGTTGACCTATTTTAACTGATTGTTGTGGGTTTTTCTGTGCCTCCTGGACTTGAATGCCTGTCCTTCCCAGGATTAGGGAAGCTCTCTGCTTTAATTTCCTCCAATATACCTCCTGTACCCCTCTGTCTGGGATCCCAATTATTCTAATATTGTTTTGCTTTATGGTATCACTTATCTCTCAAATTCTCCCCTCGTGATCTAGTAGCAGTTGATCTCTGTTTTCCTCAGCTTCTTTTTTCTCCATCATATTGTTTTTTATATCACTGATTTTCTCTTCTGCCTCATTTATCCTAGCAGTTAGAGCTTCCATTTTTTTATTGCATCTCATTAATAACCTTTTTTATTTTGGTTTGATTAGATTTTAGTTCTTTTATTTCTTCAAATAGGGAATCTCTAGTGCCTTCTATGCTTTTTTTAAGCCCAGCTAATATCTTTATAATTATTATTCTGAACTCTATTTCTGACATCTTACTTATGTCCATACTGATTAGGTCTATGGCAGTCAGTACTGCCTCTTGTTGTTGTTGTTGTTGTTGTTGTTGTTTTTTCTTTGAAGTGAGTTTTGCCATCTTTTCATTCTCTCTTGCAAAAAGTGGTCACTTTTCTATTTGCAGTTTTGCAACAATTCTTTTCTTAGATCTCCAGCTGAGTTTGCAGGTGTTCAGAATGGTTTGAAAACTATTCTAGCTGAATTCCTGAGACCAGACAAAATTAAGATCTCCTACTCTTTTGCCATCCTGGACTCCCCTAACATCCTTTTAAAAACTACATTTCATATGTCCAGAACTATTCTGTAGATTCTACAAATCTTGTTTACCAGTGAGAATAATAACATCAGTGTGTAAAGAAACCAAATTCAAACTATGACTTTTTCAATCCAGAACTCATTCTTTTACTATTCTATATCTCAAATACATCCCTTGGCTAAATTCATTAAATTTTTGTTGTTGCTAGTTGGAGATTCACTCCTTGGTTTCTTTTTGTTGTTGTTCTTTCTTTCTAGATTTTATTTATTTATTTGACAGAGAGAGAGAGCGAGCGAGAGAGAGCACAAGCAGGGCGGAGAAGGAGAGAGAGAAGTAGGTTCCTGGCTGAATAGAGATACTGGTGTGGGGCTCAATCCCAGGATCTTGGGATCATGTCCTGAGCTGAAGGCAGACACTTAACCGACTGAGCCACCCAGCCATCCATCACTCCTTGGTTTCTTAACTTACATCTACTGTCCTCTCAGACTATGACCTTTCCCAAATTTCTATCAACTGTCATCTAATATTGAATGCTTAATTTTTTGCTAAGCTCAATGCTAAGCACTTTCAATACATTCCCTTCTTTAATTCTCACAGCAAGTGAGAGATAGATGCCATTACAATGTTTTACAGAAAAGGAAACAGTTTTAAGAAATTAAGTAGGTTGTTTGGGGTGGCAATGCTCAGATGGAGAAGACCTGTGGCTTCCTGCCTCCCAGGCTTGTGCTCTATCTAATCACACTGTTAGTCCTCCACTAAGGAAGCTCTGTGTTGAAAGGACATAACAGGCTTTTTTTTTTTCCTCCATCAGTGTCATCAGAGTGATGATTCATTCAATTCAAGGGCAGTATCAACCACCTGATCTCATGAAATATCTGAAATGTATATTTCATTGAACAATAGAAACCTTGTGTTCTCCAAACCATATTTGGGTGTACTCGTGTCTAGCAACTAGTGACCGAGAGTCATCATTTTTATTTCTTAATGACTTGGGTATCAGTAGACACCTATGGGATCAGACTTCCTTTAATTTAAACCATGCTTAATTGAATCTATTCCATTCATTTACGATGCACTTCTTTAGGAAAGAATCAAGTTTAAATATGATACTTCATAGGCTTAGGGAATCCAACCAGCTAGCTTGTTGTGTTTATCTATGTTTCATGATAGACTATGGCCATGTAACTTACCAGAATGATGACTCTCGAAGGCCCATCATCATCATCAGCGACTTAATGTATTGTCTTTCTTGTGTAACATTGACTGATATATAGTAAATAAATGTGGAAAAAGAAATAATGCAGAAGAATATGAAAAAATCAGTTGCAACTCCTGCTTGGGCAACAAAAGGTAGTATCTTCATGTTTATACCAGTGATTGACATCAGCTCTTCCATCACTGAATGATTTGTTGTGATCTAAGGGAAGGTATCAAGGAACACAGTGTTATCATCGCACCAATTCTAACCTCGTGTATTTTCTCTCAGTTATAACAAATTAGGTGCATTCCACATTTAAATATATATGTTCATATAAATCTATATGGCCCCTTGCAGTTCCTGAAACACTCCAAGTTCTGGCCTAACTCCTTAGAGCATTCCTATTTACTATCTTCCCTGCACGAAATTTTACTCATGCTTGAAGGTGCAACTGAAATGTCACCCCAGCTAGTCATCTTCCCAGATATTTCTCATTACAGTATGTCCTGCTTCATTGTTTGCCTTGCACAGCATGTGTAATTCCATGATAGAACCTAAACTTTTATTGTGACTTCATGTCCATATTTCTGTCCCCCACCATATCCAGATCCCTGGAGAAAAGTAACCGTGTTCTACTGATTTCTTGATCCTCAGGGCTTAGCATAATGGCTTACATATAGCAGCTATTCATTGTATTGTGCCAAATAAATTCAGTGACTCAATTAAGTAAATGCTAAGGTAGGGCAATCCATTATAGCACCATGCATCAAAATGCAATATACAATGCAGTTACTTTTCTTTAACCTAATACTCACTTCTATGATAGCAGCATTAATGGCAGCTTGAAAAGCTACAAAGCCTTTCTCCCAGAACATGGAACCTTCACATGTGATTTTTTCATCCATTACTTGACAATGAGCTTTAGTAAAAGAAGAACACAACCATTTATGATGGGATGGGGTGATCTTGGTTATAGGGAAAATCAAAACTTCAAATGTTCCAAAAGGCACTACAAGCCCACAATAATACAGTGTATGGTAGGACTTCTCCAGTGAGTTTGAAGAGCACACCCAAGAAGAATACACCAGAATTGCTTTATTAATGTTGTTAAGACCAGTTATCAATAATTTGCATTCAATTTTATTATTCTCTCAGTTAGCCAAGAATGCTTTGTTTGAGCTTTGCTCTTCTGTTGTTTTTGCCACGAAAGCTCTATATTTTTTTTAAATGTTTGGGAATCAATGAGCAAGAATCTTTCCTTAAGGTTATATTTAGCTGTAGCATAGGAATAATAGCAAATATTATTTCTTAATAAGACAATATACTTAAGAACAGAGGCTTTATTTAAATAAGAATAAATTGCATTTATGTTCAGAAATTAAGAGAACACCCAGAGTATGGTTGTGTAGACTTCAGAGATCACATGTGTCTTCTAGTGGCTAATGACATAATAGCAAAAAAAACCAAAAAACAAAAAACAAAAATCCTTCTAGTAGGAAAGTTACCTGAATGGTCTCTGTGTTCCTTCATCTTGGGGATTCTCCCTCTCCAGAAAAACTTCAGATGATATGAGAATGTATTATTAAAGATGACTTTTACTGCATCTATAGAGTAGTTTAAATCCAAATTGTCCATGCTTTTCTCATCTGGCCACCCTGTGATTCTTCTTCCTGGCATGTGAAAGAAAGAAGTAACTAATAAGTAAGATTTTTATGTGGTCCAATGACAGCAGACTATATTCAACTATGTTACAGTTATTTAATGTTAAACCTCTTTATTCACTAAAGGCACAGCTAATCCTAAATAAGAGACCCATACTGTGGCAGAGTGTCTAAAATTCTGGATAAAATCAGAGTTATGGGACAATCACTTTTATCACAAATAGATCATGTCTTTCCAAATGAACTTTTAAACCAATGATTTAAAGCATTGAATTTGGGATAATATCAATACCACTATTACACCAGGAATGCCCCTTGCAATACACAGACCTATCCAAAGTTGAAATATATCGTATCATTATAATATGTATTTTCATGTGACCGTGGTGTCAATGTGGCCAAACCTCTGAAGACAACATAAAATCGTTAAGTTTAGAGAATGTTTTCTCAAGATAGCATCTCAAGATACCTAAAAGATACAACATGAATTAATAACTGTTACTGACCAAACCCAGGCTACTTATCCCATGCAATTCCCTGCAGCCTGGATTCTGATGGATGCGTGCTTCCAGTGCAATATGACGTGCTTCTAGTTCTCTGCATCTCCTGCAATCTGGCAGCTGCATCCAGAGGCTTAATCAGACTATGGTCAAATCCCTTTGGCAAAATTAGAGGTGGTGGTATGTTCTTTCATCAGAGTGTCAGGATTTCTGATAATCTGGTATTTAGAAATATTATTAGCATCCATGGATACTCAGTGCCTAGATCCATTAATTCAATGGGAGTTTCAAAATGGTGATATTATATTGCCATCATTTGTTTTTTTATGTTTTAGTGGAAACATTTATAAAATAGTACTTTCCAGCATCCGTTTGATTATCCAATAATATAGTTCATATAGGATAAATACTGGGTATCTTCTCTTCATATACAAATTTTCATAAGAAGAACTGATTCTGTACCATACTCCAAAAGCATTTTTTTTTTCTTTTAATACATTGTGGAAGCCTGGATTTTATGTATACATTGGATGAGTTTCATATCATCACACCTACTATTCTTATTGAAGCTCAAAGTATGCCAACTAGACCAGTGGGAGTCTCCTCAAATTGAGTCCCTTTGACAGAACCTGTTCATTATCACTGGCTTCCTAGCAATCTGGAATGACAATATTTGAGAGAGAGAGTGCGTGTGCTCGATCATGGGGGGAGGGGCACAGGGAACGAGAGTCTCAGGCGGACTCTGTGGTGAGCACAGAGCCTGATGTGGGGCTCAATCTCATGATTCAGATCCTGAGATCATGATCTGAACCAAAACCAAGAGTCTGACACTCAACTGACTGCACCACCCCAGTGCCCTGACAACATTCTTTACCCTGTAAATTTCCTGTCCCAGACCTTTGCATCTCCTTTCCTCCAAGACTGACACTCCTGGATTTCCAAGACATAGGGGTGAGAGAAAGAGACTATTTCATAATTACCTATTTGGTATATCCCGCTTTCCATATGTAACAGCTTTGGGATAACTGTCTAATACAACCCTACCAGGATAGTGGCTGAAAATTGTTTCAGTTGTTCAGAGATTGGCCTACTCTGCTTTGCAAGTGGTACTGGTTTCCTCTCAGGGGGCTCTTCCCAGCTCCATCAGATACCCCACAACTCCCCTTTGCCCTCCCAACACCCCAGAGAGAGATGCCATGCAGGCTTGGTGGCTGTTGGTGATTCCTCCCCGCCACTTATATTGTGGGGTTTGGAGAAACACCCTACCACCTAGTTTTGCTGGTAGCTACTGCCCACGACTTCTTGGTTTTACTGTCTAATTTCCCTCTCAATTTGTTATGTATTTGAAGAGAATTAAAAACGATGCTCTCAGTGCTGTCCAATATTTCTAAAATCTTCTCACTAACATACATTTGAATAATACCAGACTGTCTCATTTTGGTACAGATAATAATGAGGATAATACAAAATCCCAAAATAAATGTGTGTGTTTTGCAAATCAGGAAAACGTCAAGAACTGCTAGAGAACATACCTTTCATGAATGGGGCTGAAGCCACTTTTTCCATGATCTCCTGGGTTGTTTTGGATTCAGGGGCAAATGCAATCACATAATCAGAATCATTAAAATTATCTACACGTCCCAGATTCATTGCAGGCAATTGAGGAAAGTCATTAACATGATGTAAATTGGAGGAAAGTTGGTATGCAAACAATACTAGAAGAAATGAGAAAAACCATTCCTACACAGCAATGAGAGAAAAATGAAACCAATCAAGAGCTGCTCATCCACAGAGAAATCATCCATAAGAACTTCAAACGTGCAGTTTTGTTATGTAGCATGAACCATTTTTTCCTCTCTCCCGGTTTCCACGTGTTTCCATTTTCTTTTGCCCTTTGATTAGCATATTTTGAAATACATGCATTGTCCATCAAAAGAGAGTTGTAGTACTGATTCCAATTATAATTGAGAGTCTAAGTTTATCACCCTTTAATGTGAGTGTTAGAGGCTAGATTGCTTCAGGAATGACCCAGTAGTTTAGTCATGCTGACAACTGTGTGTCGATGGGTAGAGAAATATTAGGTGTCATGAAAGTGGTTTCCAGCTCTCAACAACAGAAGTGAGGTCCTATTTTTATCGGCTGATGCTGTGCATGTGAAAGAAGACTGTCCTAAAACACTGCTCATAAAAAGAATTTTAAAAAGTCTTTGTCATTGTGACAACATTCTGAAATTGGAAATGCAACAGAATGCATTTAAATTCTCGTGTTAAGAAAAGACCCTATTACATACTTTTGATTTTAAACACGGGGACTTTAAAATATCTTGTTTACCATCTGATCTTATTTTAGTATGTGTGTTGTTCTCTATCTAGATAGATCAATTGACAGATGTGATGCTTATATTAAAAACAGTTAAAAAGTTGGAAGTAACACATCTACATAGGGTAGAATCCAACTTTTATATTTATACTTTATAATCTTTACTCCATGCTTGAATTTCTGTATGCTTTATTTATTGTCAATCCAAGCATTCAATATATATTTGTTGAAAGAACACACACACACACACAGACACACACACACAATGTTCATAAGATCCAGTGTTAATACACTAACCCTTGAACTATGGGTATTTTATAAGTGATTTTAACTTTTTAAATGTATTTTTCTCAATTTACTTAGTTTTCCACACAAAGTACATCTGATCATTCTTATCAGAAGAAAACAGTACTGTCTTAATAGAAGCAAAAGTTCAAAATGTCACTTTCTTCTTCTGTTTGTTTATATTTCCATTACTTCTTTCAAATTGACACTGTCTGATTCCTTAGTACAAATGTGTAGAAGGGCTACAATTTATCTTTTGAAGTTTTGTTTTGTTTTGTTTTTAATTTCGGGTTACTTGTTGGACTAATTCTGGATTAAATTTGTTTCTTTCTTTGACTTTGACCCTGAACTTTTGTAGCTATGCCTTCATGAGTTTCAAAGGAGTTCAGATGTTAAGAATTATTATTTCTGCAATACAAAGATATGGATTTATTTTTTCAAGAAATTTCTGAATATTGATTATTTAAAGAATGTCTCTAGTCAGACAAATAATAATAATATACTTAAAGGACTCTCATTTGAAGTTATAGCAAAGTCCAGAATTTGAAAAAATTTTCCAGCCTGTTAGTTAACAATAGAATATGTATGAAACATTAAATAATGAAGATAAACTATTTGCAGTGCCCCCTCCAAAAACATTTTCCTTCCCAAATATGAGAAGATGTAGACTCTGAACCATACCAACAAGGTCTCTCTCTTCATTCTCCATTTCTTCAGAAAATTCTTGCAGAGGAGAGCCCATGTTTGCTGACCCACATTTAAGTGCCTCTTCCTCATTCTGACCTGTTTATTTTAAAATAAAGAAGTAAAGGAAGTAAATGTGATGGTCTGAAATAGGAAGCATTGTGCAATCAAACCAAAAAGAAACATCGTAACAGCTGTTTCCAATTCCATGTGTAGGAAAGGGAGCCAGAAGGCTAAAAACATACAAAGGAAAGCTTAAGTTAACTAACAAATCAATTAGTTGAATCCTCATAATAAATCTTTGGGATAGATCCTACTATTCTCCCCATTTAAATGATGAGGGATATGAGGCACACAAAGGCTAAGAGACTCGCCAAACAGCTAATGGTGGCAGAACCAGAGATTTAACTTAGATGACCAAGTTTTAGAGACCTCACTCTTAACCACTGTGCCAATGTTGTTGTTGAAATTTGTCTAAGGATTGCGTGGATCAATCCACCATTTAGGGCAAGATCAGAGACTCTACCAGCATCCAGAGGAGCTCAAGGAGGGATCCACTCAGACTACTTGGTCCATCCAGATATTATCAGGAGTCCCCAAATGCTAGAACATAAGGAAAGATTGATTACTCTCAAAAGGCAGAGAAAATATATGATCTTTCCAAAGAAAACTTTATTACAATAAACAGAAGAAAAGTTTTCAAATCTGCCATTTAATGACTACAATAAAATTCAAGAAGAAAGAAAAAATGAAAAGCAAATTACATACTTAAAAATCCCACTGGTCAGTAAAGAACAGAAGATCTATGCTACAGAGAAAAATTTTGTAATCTTGCCAGATTTTCAATGAAAGTTAAAACTCATTTAAAAACATGATAGGGGCGCCTGAGTGGCTCAGTGGGTTAAAGCCTCTGCTTTCAGCTCTGGTCATGATCCCAGGGTCCTGGGATGGAGCCCCACATCGGGCTCTCTGCTGCGCGGAGAGCCTGCTTCCTCCTATCTCTCCCTGCCTGCCTCTCTTGCCTACTTGTGATCTCTGTCTGTCAAATAAATAAGTAAAATCTTAAAAAAAAACCTAGAAGATGATTTAACCCCAAATCACAGATACTCCCCCACAAAATGTCAGCCAAATTATTAAATGTTGCCTCAAATTAAGAAATACACACAAAAAAAGTTTTCCGACTCTCCGGTCCAAAGTATGCATATTAATTGAAGATTGAGAAAATTAGTTGAATCTAAAATTATGATGAAATCCCTGAAAACCACACAATATTCTCTCACTTGAAATGACCTGTACAGCTAAAGGCCATAGCAGAAGGATGGCGTCTAGTTCCACCTTACAGAGTATCAAGGAGGTGATAAGAATCTGCTTGAATACAAGACCATTGTTCTGTTCAAGTCCACAGCTGAGATGTAGAAGAATGTGAAACATCTTTACACCAATGGCAAGAAACAACAATAACCCAACAAAATTAAAACCACATTTCCCACAACACAAACAAAAAGCAATAGATGCGAGGAGACGCTGATGAACTGAATTCTCAAGAAAGACAAGCCCATGATGGGTATAAAGAGAGCCACCCTTGCAGCTTCCATACCTGGGCAAGCACCTCATCTAGGTGTGGGCAGAAAGACAAGGTGCATCCACTGGAAAGGGTATTTGCAAATATGTGGAGGGAAAATATCAAACCCTAGGGGATATAAGAAGTAGAATGGAAAAGAGTCTAATATGCCAAGAATAAAAATAGCTTGACCAATTTTTTTCTTCACCTTACAGCCATGTTGGATTTTCTCAAACAAACAAAAAAAAAAAGTGAAAGAGGTAAAATAGAAAGAACTTTTGAAGTTCTGTGACTTCTCAAGCTGTCTAGATTCTGAGATCTTGTCACAGTCGGACCTAGTGGTGTGAAGGTGCTCTTTGTTGGAAAAATATGGGCAGAAAAATATAGTTATTGTGGTAAGGTGTGTTGGGTAAAGAGGTATGTGTGGTGTCATAACAGACAACTTTGATTCTTGCTTAGTAGCGGGCCCCATTTTATTGCCAGTAGAAAAGAGCACCTAAAATAATTTTCAGATTCATGATGTCTGTTACTCCTGCATGCATATGAGTGGATAGGTGGGAGGTAGAAATAGGGAGAAAGGGTGAGAAAACAATGAACACGTGAATCAGATAAATTTGTATTTGGAGTTCCTTGAACCAAAACCTCATTCTAATAGTATATTACTGGAGGCGATTTAGGCCTGATGATTTGCAGAACCCCCATGGTGTTCTGCTGTTGTCAGTGGAATAGTCATCCATTGCCTCCTATTTATGGATTCAATCTTGGCCTGGGGGATAATCCATGTAAGGGCTTAAGCTCACAGGGAGAGAGTGCTACCCTTTAGGCTTACACACAAGTCTACCAATCAGCCAGACTGTCAGTTTCCAGTAGGCCAAGTCATCAGCAGAAGACATTATATATAGAGAACCTATACAACAACAATTCAGGACATAGCTGTCTAACAGCCATTAAATGGTCTCTTTCAAACCTAGTGAAGGTAGCCGATTTCAGATAGAACACTCAGTCTGGGAGTGGTAGCATGATGTACTTATTTATATGGTCATCTTAGTGCAGTCCAAGAATTACTAGTGTATCTCCCAGAATGAGCTCCATAATTGAATTGGAAGAAATCTATCTCATTATTTTCCCGTCAGGAAGAATAACAAAACACAAATACCCATGAGTTATCCTAGTTGATAAAGAAAACACAAGGTGTAATCTTAGTTAACAGAACCCAACCTTGTAGGAGGGGAATTGATCCAGGAAATGTTCCAAGCATAATGGCTTGAGCTTTGGTGCAAAGCTTGGAGCACAAGTCAATAGGTCAATAAGACTTGGGTTTGGGGGGTCATTGTGTCCTTCTTTGGTGCCATATTGAAGAGAGATGGAAACCACAGAACTGCTGTTGTCTCTTCCATCATATTACTAATAAGGTTCGGGTGAGAGCAAAGCCATGAATATGCTGGTTCTTACTGGTATTCAGGAGGTGGCTCAAATGGGAAGGTCACCTACTCAAGGCAGAGACAAAACCTAATCATTGGGTCTTGGAGGGAATATTGTGCATCTGCCATTTTAGTCCGAAAGGTAAGGAATAATTGGAGAGGAATAAAGCAGGCAGAAGAATGGTCCCGTTCTAAGCCTGGGACTTGTGAATATATTACATTACATGATGAGGGAGAATTAAGGGAGTAAGCTTGCTAATCAACCAACTCTAAATCAGGGAGATTATCCTGGGTTATCTAGGGGGACCCAATCTAATCACAAGGGTCCTGAAAAGTGGAAAAGAGAAGTAAAAAAGATAGTTAGTGCAAGGTACTGTTAAAAGGACTCAAGCTTTGAAGGACTCAAGCTTTGAAGGACTGGCTTTGAAGATGGAGGAAGGTGGGCATGAGCTGAGGAATGCCAGCAGCCTCTGCAAACCATAGAAGGCTCCCTCACATCCTCCAGAAACAAATGCAGCCCTGCCAGCACGTTGGTTTTCACCCAGTGAGACTCACATCACACTTCTTATGTCCCCAACTGTAAGATGATAAATCTGCTTTGTTTTCAGCCATAAAGTTCCTGGTCTTCTGTTACAGCCGCAACAGAAAATTAACACAAGGAGCACAAAAGAAAGAGTGAAGACTGAGAATAATAAGACAAGGATGAGGGCTTTAGGGTGTAGAGTTGCCTTTACGAGGTGCCCCCTTGTAGAACAAAAATTGTCCAGAAATGAACAAAGGTTCATTCCTGAGCTCCTGAGGATAGTGTTAACAGAGCAGACTGTGATGGCCTCGAAACCCCAACTCAAATGAAACCGCGACATAACCAATTAAGAAACCAGTGCCCTAGTAAACCATGGTATCTGAGGGGGTTAAATATGTTGCTTACGTGCCTGCTCTCCTTTCTTACTGTGAAGGAATGTGTGTACCAGAAAGTATAATTGATGACTACAGAATTAACATGATCGGTCACAATTATGGTTATTTACTTCTGTCTGTTAGGACTGATTTTTTTTTTTTCCCACTACACATCCTGATGTAAATACCAGGGTGTGGTGGGGGGGGGATTACTATTCACCAGAGGAGCACAAAACATCTAACTAGCTTAAATTGCCCTGAAGAGGAAGTCGTGTGACCTAGAAATAATAATGTGGCTATAAAAAGCCAGTCACGCCCCGCCGGATCGATTTCCTTGTATTCAGAAAATAAACACATTGCACAACAAGTTAGATCAAAGATGTAGTATGACAAACAAGGTCGATAAAAATATTGTCCTACATTTTCTTGATGAAAATATTCTCAAGCCGGTTAAAACAATTCAAAACTCAGAAAATCGTGTGCCCCCCTCCTATGCTCCCACTCCTTACCCCCAGTGCTTACAAATCCTCTGGCAGTAAAAGTAAAAACAAACAAAAACGAATAACTAATTCTAATCACTTGGGAAAGAGGCAAACTTGCAAAGAGGCAACATAAAGTTATATTCCTTTCAATTCGTTCAATACCCTTTTAGATAATATATGCTATGCTTTAGTCATGGGGTGAAAATGGGAAAAAAAAACCCACTTAGTTCTCCAACTGTTTTTTTTTTCAGCTGTACAATATAAAATACTCGGATGATTTGGAGAATCAAAACAACAAATAATTTGCTGCATTTACTAGTTCCCATCCAAATGTTTGGCATTCCTTATTTGAAGTCATAAGTTATAGTTTTATATGCAAAACCACAATTTTAGAGATTTAACTTACTCTCAGGAAAGCTGGAGCAAGAATCTAGAAACAGTTCATCCACAGGTCTCTGCATGTCCTGGAGAAGATTTCACATTCCTTTTGGATCACTACTACATCATGCTTTTAATTTCATGTTTATTTCGAATAGTTCCGTTTTAGAATGATTTCCGAAAAGGATTATGGTCCTCATTCAGCCCGGCTGCCAGAAAACACATCACAAGGAGGCTTCTTCGCTGTTTTCCGTTTCTTTGTATCCCCGCCAGCAACGCAGCAGGGAGTTTGTAGCTGCAGATGGCTGGCTGGATGCATCAAAACATTAGGAGCTATCAAACCAAAGAGAATCTAGTCTTTTTCAATTAGCTTTTGCATACAAGGTCCTAATGGGAGAGTTGGCCCCGGGACAGTCTTTTTAAAAGAAAAGTAAAGAGACAGTTCAGAGAAAAGCAGGGCAGAGAGAGGTTAAAAAAAAAAAGAAGAAAGAAAGAAAGAAAGAAAGAAAAAGGAAAAGAAAGATTTTTTCAAAAAATGATAGCTATGAATACAAAACCAGGTCAGAAAATTACTCAAAATCCTCCACTTGAGTTCTTAAAACCTAGGTATAGAAATATGGCAATGAAGCCATGTAATTTTTTTCAGGGTAAAACCGTGAACCCTTAGTTTTAATCTGCATTTCAGTTACATTCCATCCAAGCTACCTGCACATCACTCTTGGAGTGCAAAGCAGGAGAATTCTTTGAGCAACATTGTGTAAAGTCACTAGGATCTACCAGCTTGTTCTTTCTGTAACAAATTCCAGCAAACAAACCACTTTCTCTATAAGCAACTGCTGGCTTTGAGTATGTCCAGTTTTCCATATTTTTCAAGGCACATTTGTAACAGGTAAGAGTTGCCACTATCTTCATTGAGCATTTCATTTAAGTTGAAGACAAGGCAATTGTAAAACTTCTTGTAATTCCTGGAGTTTGGTTTGGGCTGAAGAAGACACATGAGAAAGGGCCACTCTCTTTCTGCTTGCCCTAGGTAAGTCTGCTCCCTGCTTCTGTGCTGTGATTGCTTTCTGAATACGTAACTGAAGGGGAAACAACGTGCTGTGCGTGCAGTTCTTAAAGCCAGCAGACTCCTCTGTGTCGCATCGTCTACGGTGAGCACATGAAATCTTCCTCACCTACTTCCCACCTCTCAACGTTTAATCAATCCTGTGTGCTCTTTTGCTAATTATGAGTTCAGGAATTGTTCAGCAGCAAAACAAAGGCAGATCAGACTCATTAACGCCTGAGACTGTCAAAAAAAACAAAAAACTTCTGAGCGTTTCTGCATATTGCCGTCTTCTGCAGAAGATACAAAATTATCCCATGTAATAACATCACCAGCATTTTGTAAACAGAAGATATAATTGAGGAAAAGCTTTTCAGTAACTTTTTTTCCTAGCAGAATTTTGTATGCCTTCTGATGCTAGTTGGCTTCTAGACTCTATTCTCTTTTTCTTTTCTTTCTTAATTGAAGTAGAGTTGACACATTGACACATAACGTTGCATTAATTTCAGGTGTACAAACTGCTGACTCAACAAGTTTGTGTGTTATGCTGCGCTCACTCTAAGTGTAGCTGGCCTCTGTCCATACAGAGCTATCACAATATCACTGGCTGTATTCCCTGTGCTTTGCCTTTCATCCACATAATTTACTCATTCCACAACTGGAAGCATGGACCTCCCACTGCCCTTCAGACACCAATCCTTTTCCTTCAAAATGTGCGCTTCTTCCTTCTCAGGTACAGAGCAAGGGCCCTCTCATTAATCCTCTTTTCAGCATTTCCTTGATGAAGCCATACACCTTCACTCTTCTAAGTAAGTTTCACAATCTGCTTGCCAATTTAAAAAAAAAAAAAATCATCCTGTTGGGATTGAAAAGTCAGGGGAACACTGATTTTATGCAGAAGATAATTACTAAGCAACGACATTCGGCACTTAGGATGTGCAGGATACGCTTAAATATCAGCACAATTAATCCACATAATAATCTTATCAGCTCGGTGTTATTAAAATCACCCCCATTTTATGGGATGAGATAAATGAAGCCCAGAGAGTTTAAATGACTTGCCCAAACTCACACAGCTGGTGACTAGCAGATCCTGGGTAAAATACTCAGACCAACTTCCGTCTGTAGCTTAAATAACAAATGCTATGGTGTCTCATTTGTGTGTGTCTCTGTTCACTCAATGATTCTCACTTTAGATATATTCATTTTACAATTCCCCTTGCTTTTTGCTTCCCGTGTTTTGCAACAATATTCCCCAGGGCCAATATCTTACAGATTTCATGTGCTGTGAAACAGTCCTTTGAATTCTTTCCCAGCTGATTGTACAGGGTACTTAGCTTTGTGGACCTGTGTGCAGCCCAAAAGGCTGTGTCCAAAAGCAGGGGGAAAAAACAGTTTGCAGAGAAAGAAGAGTGGAGCCCCCCAGCAGCCTGAGGGGTGGGGGTAGTGAAAAAGAGAGAGAGAGAGACCGGGAACATCTGCTCGTTTCCAAGAACTTTGCTGTTCTTGCTTTTTGTCCTTCCTCAGACCCAGCTGCGTGGCTAAGTTGGGTTTTGGCAAATATTCTCCAAAAATTTCTCTCTATTTTTTTTAAATATAAGAAACAAATTCTATTTGGTCCTGTTTTGTCCTTGCTCTCTTGCTCTTTGTGCTTTCCTGTGGTTTCCCCAACTCTACACTGGTCATGTTTTTTCCTCTGTTCCTTTATTTTAGATTCCCCTTGTCCTTTTCTCTTCTCCTGTGGAAAGCCCGTGGGTAAGAACTTTCTAGTCTTTCATTCTACTAGTGATCACTCTCACATGTTGACAAACATATTTGAATCTGCTTTACTCTGACAAGGGAAAAAGATCAGCCTAAGTATCTTTCCCTCATGACATGCTGTTTCCATTTCCATATCCCACCCTCTATGGAACAAGTCTGCCAATATATTTGACCCTGAAGCCCGAGCTCTACTCCTTACTAGCAATGCAATGCTGGGCAAGTGACTCACCCGGGAGCCTTAGTTCCCTCACCTATAAGATACAAAGTGTAGGATACTATGCAAGAGGATCTTTTAGGATTTGAAAAATTGGGGTGTAAGATTAAAGGAAACAACACATATGAAGTATTTAGCCCAATAACAAGCACGGAGTGGGCACTCAATAAATGGTAGTGATTACACTCTCCACAGCCTTGGCATAGCTGAAAATCATAGATTTGTTTTTATTCAAAGTATAATTAGCATACAGCATAATATTAGTTTCAGGTGTACACTATAATGATTCAATGATTCTATCCATCACTCAGTGCTCATCACAGCAAATATACTTTTAATCCCCTTTGTCTATTTCACCCATCCCACATACCCACCTGGAAATTACAGGTATTTTTTAAAAATTACCAATCTGAAAAAATATGTATTATCATCTCGATGACTTAACATACATTTTTAGGTTACTTGTGGTTTCAAGCATATTTTAATATAATTTCTGGTCCTTTGTAAATTGACCAATAGATCTGCCCTTTCTTCTCTTCCTATATTTCTGTTTACGCTGTCATTCTGGATTTTTTTATGTTTTTGTTTCTGACCACAACTGAAAATATCTTAAATTATTTATTTAAAAAATTATGTTACTACCTTCTTACATCTAGTTTTGCTTATAGGCATGCTTATCTAACTCTGATTCTCATTAACTTAAAGTCTTTCATAGTTCTTGCTAGGTTATTTCAGGATCTTCTCCTTAGTCGCAGATGTATGAAATTTCATGAAAATGTGCCAAGGTTTTGGTTTTTGGTTTTGGGTTCTGCATGGCATTCTGTGGCCACTTGCAATCAAAGAACTTGCGTTTTTTTGTTTTGTTTTGTTTTGGACTTTCGGGAAATGACCAGCTAATGTTTTGTTCCAATATTACTTCCCTTTTAGGCTTTCTATTTTTCTTTCCTGTAAATTTACTAGGTATTTGACATAAGTGACTCTTATTCTCACAAAACAAACTGAGGGTTGCTGGGGAGAGGGGGGTCAGGAGAGGGGGGTGGGGTTATGGACATTGGGGAGGGTATGTGCTATAGTGAGTGCTGTGAAGTGTGTAAATGTGGCGATTCACAGACCTGTACCCCTGGGGATAAAAATACATTATATGTTTATAAAAAAATTTTTTAAATTTAATTAAAAAAATAAATTTATTAGGTATTTGAGATCGATTGCCTTTGTCTTACTTTTTTCCTATCTACTCTCTTAAAACTGGCAAGTAATCCATTTCATACCACATACATCTCTCCAACATACAATTTTTGTTATGTCACTCCCATTGCTGCCTTCACAGGGTCCTGGCTTCTTTGCAAAAGTGCACAAGACTTTTATCATCTGCTCACAACTCCTCTCCAGCCTGCCTCTGCCTTAACCCTTCCTCCAACTCCAGATGTACTTAGACATGACTTTTCAAATTATTTTACTTTATTTTTATTTTACTTAGAGAGAGAGAGAGAGAGAGAGAAAGCATGCAAGCAGAGGGGAGGGACAGAGGGAGAGGGAGAGAGAATCTTAATCAGGCTCCACACCCAGCATGGAGCCCAATGCAAGCCTCAATCTCACAACCTTGAGATCAGGACCTGAACTGAATCCAAGAGTTGGACACTTAACCAACCATACCACCCTAGCACACTTATTTTTTTTTTTTTTTTTTTAAACCAATGCATCATGTTCTGATTTATCTCTGTTTGCTCTCCTGGAATTAACCCCTCCTCTGAACTGGCCTTCCCATAACGACCTTCTAAATGATCAATGGGAGATCTAGTAGGTGTAAGCAGTAATTGGTGACTACCCTCCTAATTCTTACTTGTCCTTCAGGTCTTAGGTCTGACTTGTCCCAGAGGAGCTTTCCTGGCCCTCCTACCATGTGGGTTGGATGTTCCTCTCAGGTGCTCCCATGGTACCGTGTACTGCTATGGTAGTATGTACCTCACCATACCTTAAATTAATCATACTCACGTCTCTCCCACCATAGACTATAAACATCTGAGGAGTACCATAGGATCTTCACTACGGTTCATATCACTGAGCCTAGAGCATGAAAGTTGCTCAGTGCCTATATTTTGGGCTTTAGATGTATAGTGCTGATGTGAGATAGGGCGGCAGAAACATACAAACAAAAAATGTGAGATATTCTTTCTAGAAGCCTGGTTATGAAAGAGAGGCCATTGGTTGAGTGGTTGCCAAAATGGGTTGCTTGGATCAAGGGTAGGTTTTTGTTTTTGTTTTCGTTTTTTTTTTTTTTTTTTTTAAAGATTTTATTTATTTATTTGTCAGAGAGAGAGAGGGAGAGAGCGCAAGCACAGGCAGACAGAGTGGCAGGCAGAGGCAGAGGGAGAAGCAGGCTCCCTGCCGAGCAAGGAGCCCGATGTGGGACTCGATCCTAGGACGCTGGGATCATGACCTGAGCCGAAGGCAGCTGCTTAAACAACTGAGCCACCCAGGCGTCCCATTGTTTTCGTTTTTTTAAAGATGATGTTGAGAAGGGAAAGTAAGTAAGGAAATGCCAAAAATCCAGGAGAAATCAAGCAACAAATGGAGCATTGCTTTTCCTTGGTGGGAAGAGGAAAAGAAGGGACTGGGTCAGAACCAGATGAGAGGAGAGTATTTCACAGGAGAAGGAAGAGTTTCTTTGTCCCAAGAGAAAAAAAGGAAACGAAAGAGAGGGCTGAGTGAATGTTTACATACAACAACACAAAGTAAAGAATTCACTACAGGAGAGTTAAGATTTTTTTCTGCGAAGTGGAAAGCAAATTCTAAGAACCCAGCAGCAGATGTGCTTGGCAACCAAGGATGCAGTTAGGAGTCTTAAAATGGAAGAATGGAAATTTTCCTTAGACGTGTGAGTAATTCCCGAGTCACGCTGAGAGCCCTGCAGAGGTTGGTAGGACTCCTGAAAACGGAAGGAAAATTTGTGAAGTTGGCTCTGTATAAGATATTTTCAAAAGTTGTTTATCACTGATGAAAATCATTTGTGGATCAATAAGAGAATCAATGGCTCCTGAAACCGGTAAGTCATGAATTCGTGAAAGCCTGGAAAATGCTTAAAATGAGCAAGAAAGAAAAAACATAGTTACCAAACAAGAGGGGTTACTCAAACTTAGGACACAACGTCAGCACTAACAGCTCAGTGACAAAAACAGCAATACGGAAAGTGAATGTACCATTGAATTTTGTGACATTTTTGCTATTTCGTTCTTTTTACAAAAGGTAACTTGCCTAAAGTATAATTCAGTATGACTTAATCTTTTTATTTATATTCACCAATTTTGAGTTTCTCCCTTCTTTTTATTTTACATAAGCCTGTTAAGCCCGGAGCTTTTTGAATGTTATCACCGATTATGAGTACATCATTACAAGCTATACTTAGATTTGCAGAGGCTGCACACAGATCATTAGGATGAAAGAACGAAGCAATAATGACCTTGAATTTCTCCTTGGCTTCTCTTGACAGTGAGGGAATATCTCATGGCACTATGTGAAAAGGAGTTTGTGATAGATGCCGATCTCAGGACAGCAGACTTGAATGGAATCTGGGGAATCTCTCTTATCAATTAGGAAATCCAAGCCTTGGTCCACAACATTTTTGGCTACTAATCTTTCTGCTCTGTATTTTTTAGATATTTGATTAAATCCATATATCCAGAATCTTGCAGGAGCTTTTTTTTCTTCACAGAAATTATTTACTATTATATAAGAAACTCAGATGCTCAGCCTTTTTGTAAAAGGTCGTCTATGAAAACAAAATTAATTTGTCAAACAAAATCGAATACTGGGACGCCTAGGTGGCTCAGTGGGTTAAGCCACTGCCTTTGGCTTAGGTCATGATCTCAGAGTCCTGGGATCGAGCCCCACATCAGGCTCTTTGCTCAGCAGGGAGCCTGCTTCCCCCACCCCCTCTCTGCCTGCCTCTCTGCCTACTGTGATCTTTCTCTGTCAAATAAATAAATAAAATCTTTTTTTAAATCGAATAAAAATATATTCTATTACTGAAAAATATTGCTTACAATGTTACAAACATTACTCTTCTAAGCCCACCTCTAGAGTACTTTTGCAAGTTTCCTGGTTTGCTTAGTGTAAAACTCAAAAAGCTGGAGGAAATGCTGGGCCAGTTACCTTTTAATTGATCATTTGCACCAAAATAGCACATGGTGTAATTTTAAGAGACAATCACAAGATTTCTACCAATTGCTGGACTATGCTATTGTGTTTGTTCCCTCAACAAAGACATAAAATGGATGAATAAAATATAAAAAAAAATACAAATAAAATTCAAACAAAATGAATATCCAGATGCCAGAAATCAAATGGCGGGGGGAGCTAAAACAAGATTGCGATTTTAAGCCAGTTAAGTTTTAGGTGGTTTGACAAAGGCTGATTGGTAAAACAGCAAAAATATAATTCGTATGTAAGGATAAAGAGTCCCATCTCCAGACAAAATCTGGGATTGCTCTTTTACAGATATCTCTGGAAGAACTGATAGATACCCCTCAAGAAGAAAAGCATGAAAGCCAGAAGGAAGTAGTTGGTTGTTGAAAACTAATAAATATATTGATAAACTAAATAAATATTGATGTGCAATGTAATGGTGATTGATTTGTGTTTGGGTGGAAGGAAGATATTAGTCACAATAGGGACTAAAATATCAGGCAGCGATTATATGGGAGGGGAGGGAGAGATGATCAGAATTAAGTTCCCTTGAAATCTTATTTTTCAGGATGAGGGCAGAAATACCACTTAACTTTAAAAATGCAGTATTCAATATGGTAGCCGCTAACCCCAGGCACGTATTCAAATTTAAATGTTAAGATTTAAAACAATAAGATTTAAAATTAATTTTCTTTACCTCTGACAGTCATCTTGCTTCTAATAATAAGAAAAAGCTAAGCAAACTGAAAATCAGTGATGTTTCCTAGACTCATCTGATATTGAGGCTTCAGAGCAAACCACAGACTTGAGATCTGGAATCATAGGAGTCCGAAGGCATTGGGTAGCCTATCACTTTCTTTTTTTAAAAAAGATTTTATTTATTTAACAGACAAAGATCACAAGCAGGCAGAGCAGCAGGCAGAGAGAGACAGGGAGGCAGGCTCCCTGCTGAGCAGAGAGCCTGATTCCGGGCTTGATCCCAGGATCTTGGGATCATGACCTGAGCAGAAGGCAGAGACTTTAACCCACTGAGCCACCTAGGCGCCCCGAGACCTATCACTTTTTATCATTCAGATGTGTCATGCTTTTATTTAGGTACCCACTCAAATATGGCTTTCTTTCAAGGAACTAGCAATATTCCCAGATGTGGAGTATGCATTCCCCCATCCAAATAAAGCAACCAAATGCTGGGCTTCTCATTCAGTCCTGGGAGTAGGGAAAAACAGTCACTCAAGGAATATCCCAGGTGGCTCCTGCCCAGGCCATTCCCAAGAATGTTATCATTAGGGCAGTTCCTTGGGCTTTGCTGGATTCATTAACTAGTCTTGGTTGGGTCTACGAGTCACCACAGCACTCAAATCCATCCCACGCCTTCTCTTCGTTTCCAGTATTACCATGTCATCAATGTGGTGTATTATTACCCCGGAGACCTGCATCAAGTCCAAATTCTTTCTGACCAAATTATGACAGTAAGCTGCTGAGTTTAGATGACCCGTGACTGCACAGGAACTGTGAACTGAGATCCTTCCCGTGTGAAAGTGCGTGATGGTTGGGTCTCTTCCGAGACAGAGATACAGAAGAGAGTGTTTGGGAAAAAAAAAAAAATACTGGGTACCTGTTGTCTTTTGTGGGTGGTTGAAACTATGTCTGGAACTGCTGATGTATTCAATAATGAGGCATTATTTAAGCCTCAGTGGTCTACTGTTACTCTCCATGAGCTATAAGACTTTTGCATGGACCACACAGGGCTCTCATACAGAGAAGTCATTGCCACCAGCACTCCAGCTTCTAATGTGTCATTAATTACAGAGGTAATCTTTCTACCCACCAGGTATTCTGCATTGTTTTAAATTGACTACCTGTGTAGGCTTGGGAAATTCTAGGAGTCCCCACTGAGCCTGTCCAATTAAGACTGGCCGGAGGGTGGACTATCATGCCTTCTATTTACAATATTAGGTAGGGGAAGTAATTGCTAGTCTGACATAATATCCACCCAAATAATACAGTCAGGTAAAGGAAAACCAACCGCCTCACATAAAGTTTGCTCAAAAAATCCCAATTTTCATCTAAACTTTCACCTTAATCCTATTAACATTTTGACCTTCATCTCTTCCATAATCTAAATTAAGCCACCATTAAGATGTCACCAACAGGTTTCAAATCACAGTGCATTGACTCCTGTGTTAAGGAGTCCCCCCAAAAGTTTCTCCTCCTCTCTTTCCTCTCCCTGGACGATTTATCCACACATGTGCCTATGGCTTTGGGTCCCTACCAGGCTGTGCCAGAAGACCCTGGCCTCTCCTTCAACATTTGCTTTGATTAATCTGCTTAACCTATACCTCAGGCAATTCTGGGTAGCATTTCTCACATAACCTTTGCCCTCTGGCTTTTTAAATTCCTCCAAAGTGGGGTAAGTGCAAAGAACCTACTTGGGGCCTTCTGGTGTTGGGGCACCCACAGGAAGTCTCACTGGTCCATACACACCTCCATAATGCTGCATCAATACCTTTGTTTCAACACCATCCATGTCTACCACATTCATCCCTTTTTCAATAACCATCTAAAGATGTCCTCTCTGCTGGGTGGAGTCCCTTAACGCCTTTCTGTCTCCCCATTTTCTTTCTTTCTTTCTTTTTTTTTTTAAGATTTTATTTGTTTATTTGACAGACAGAGATCACAAGTAGGCAGAGAAGCAGGCAGAGAGAGAGGAGGGGAAGCAGGCTCCCTGCTGAGCTGAGAGCCCGATGCAGGGCTCGATCCCAGGACCCTGGGATCATGACCTGAGCCAAAGGCAGAAGCTTAACCCACTGAGCCACCCAGGCGCCCGCCATTTTCTTTTTAATTACTTTGGTGACCTCAGTATCAGTGAGATCCAAATGGGGAAACTAAGACAGCAACTCTGATAAAGCTTCCCAGACTGTTCAGTCTTACAAGAGTGATGTCACACAGGTTACCCATGCAACAGGAGCCCCCTTAATCACAGCCATTTACCATAGCCTGGTAACAGGCATATTCAGTGGGGGAATATCCTAGCTCCTATACAGCCAAACCCCTACGGCTTGCCTGCAAAGCCTATCAGCTGCTTCATCGGAAGTGCTCCATTGGCAATTATAGGAGGAGTTGGGCAGTCCTCCTCCTCAGGTGAGCATACCCTTAAGGTGGCTTTATCCAGCTCAGCAGGAATCCCTCAGGAATAAAGTTCTGTGTGTCTGGATCACATATAACCATCGGTGATTGTTCTTTAGTGGGATGCCGATCCAGCAGCAACCCAGAAAGGCTCTTCCACTCTGAAACATTCAAAACCAAAGACATAGACCCCAGATAAGTTACTCCCATAGCCTAATTTTGGTAGAGATTCCTCAGGAAGCTGATAATTCGGTCCATAAAATGAAACATCTCCTTCATTTTTAGTAGTTTGTTTGTTTGTTTGTTTGTTTTGGTTTTGCCTTCCATCCACCACAGGGACTACCTCTTTGGTGATCAGAGGGTGATCAGAGGTACCTTCCTGGCATAATTTTTCCCTTTCTGAGCAGCTTTGAGGCTACTGGCCAAAGCTCAGACTGACCCAAGTTTGAACTTGTTCCCACATCAAGGTCCAACTCAGAACTCTCTCTTATTTTAGCCATTCCAGATAACAATAACCGAGAGATTATATATTTAGCATGCTTATTATTTTGCATTTCCTTACATATCCAAAGAGCCAACTCCTCAGGAGTTGGGTCTACTCTCATCTCTAATTCCACTGGTAACTTCTACTCTTAGTAACTGATCAAAGAGCAGCTGCATTTTTATACGATGAGGGACTAGGTAGCCATCCAGGGACCAAGAGCTCCTCATGCCTGCATCCCTGCCCTCCATTCTTCCTGTTCCCAAACCATGTGTTTCCATGACCCAGAACTGTTCTAGCAAATTCCACTTCACTGACACCAAATGTCTAGGAAAAACTGTTTTTTGTTTTTTTGGGGTTTTTTTTCCCCTTTGTGTTTTCCTTTGTTCTCATACTTCTGGCCACCAAATGTGGGTGTTTTTTTTTTCCCCCATACCAAACAATTCTCCAAAACCAGCTGGGTGTCCTACAGTTTGTTTAGTTCTGACACTAACTGTCTGGAGTTAGCATCAGATCCCACCAGTTACTCGGCCTGTCTCACAAGACTGACCCCACTTCAGGTGCCAGTCACTAAGCCCCATGTTGTCTCCTCTACTTCTGACCTTCCAGCTATAAATGGGGTTCCCATGCCCTCATCTTTGGGTTTGACAATTTGTTAGAACAGCTTACAGACCTCAAGGGAACCCTTACATATGTTGACTGGTTTCTAATATAATAAACAATATGATAAAGGATTCAGATGAATTGCCAAATGAAGAGATACATAGGATAAGGTCTGGAAGGGTTCCAAGCATAGAGCTCCAGTCACCCTGGAACTGGGATGCACCCACTACCTTCCTAGCACATAGATGTGTTCACCAGCTTGGTCACTCTCTGAACCCAGTACTTTTGGAATTTTTTGGAGGTTTCATCAGATAGGCATGATTGACTCTCAACTCAATTTACAATGCTTCTCCCACCTCTGGAGAATGAGGATGGGGTGAAAGTACCAAGCTTTTAATCATGGCTTGGTTTTTCTGGTGGCCAGTGCCGATCCTGAAGCCCACCAGTATCATCTCATTAGAACAAAAGTTACTTCTATGACCCAAGAGACCCTTAGTGTCAGGAGCTTGTGTTAGGAACTGGAGTCCAAAACCAAATATTAGAAGGACCCGGGAGCAGAGATCATTTTATGCATTTTATGCAAATGAATAAAAGAATTGCAGCCAAGACCAGCTTACCTGGAGCAGAAACCAGTAGAACCATAAACTAGGAACAAACAACTTAAATGATAATTCTGATGATTTGCTGAAGCCTGAGTGAGAAGGATGAGGTAAGAGTACATTTTTGGGGTCAATAGTGTTAGAGGGGCCAGAAACAGATGTGTGTAACTGGAGGAGGGCAAAAGTTATAGGCCTGGAGGGCTACATCTACTGTCTGAGATCTGGAGCTAAAACGAGGACAGGAGGGAGGAGATCCTCTGACCTTTCTCCTCTTCTACCTTTGCATCTATTGTTGCTTTTGGAAGGGGTATAGTAGGAAAATAATGAAGAAAACCAGCACAGGACCTGTCTACAACAGAGTTAGAGATGATACAACTATTTTTTCTTTTGAAAAAATCCTTTCTTTAGTTTTATTCTCATCTCCTTCCCTTTTCATACCCATTTATCTTCTCTTGAATATATTCCTAATAGAAACCCAAGTTTTCAAAAGCACCCATATTATGATGGATTTTAGCAAATCATGTCCTACTTAATCTTTTAAAATATCTATACATCTGATATTGGTTATTCAGTACTTTGTAAACATAATTCTACAACAGTTAAGAAAATTAGTAACTTATAATGAGTATATGCAAAGATTTCATCATCTTACTATGTGAAATGGTTATATATGTTGTGATCTCATACATTTGAGCAAGGCAGGAGAATTTATTGCTTGAATTTTAGAAATAATCTAAACACAACTCTCATTATGATATGAATTTGCTTTTACAGGACACTAAAGTATCCTGAATAAATAGTAAGCTATTGATTATTTATCATAATGTTCTAGATATAATTATGATATGTAATATATGCAGGTAAAATATTTAATTATGTGAGAAATGGGTAAGAAAAAGATTAAAACACAAAAATAAATGAACAAAAAAATATAAATAATTAACACAAAATAAAATACAAACATATAAAACTGGAACTTCACCCTACATTTAAAAGTAAATTAAAACAATTTCAATGTTACATCAGCAAATATGCATATATAGTTAAGAAATTATATATACTACAATGCTTTCACCTATGTAAAAGAGTATACTAAAGAAAAAAGAAACTGATTTTTTTTTTTGGTATGGAGGAAGTGTGGTGATCTTTTATTCAATTTTATTCAAATTCCGTGTTTTTCTCCATTATACAAAAATCCCTCGATGAGCATAACAATGTGTTTTAAGTTATATAACATATCACCAAAAGAAAAAAAAAGCATCAAGAATATTGCTTGGTCTTCAAAAAATGTTCTCCTGATATTTAAAATGAAATAGCTATAATTTAAGGAAAAAAATAAAATTACACATAAAACACACTTTTTCAAAATTTAGTAATACAAATGATTTATGCCTGCGTGTGTATAGATATAAAAACACATGATGTACATATGTAAGAAAGAAGTAATTTAAAAATCGCAGTAAATACAGTTAACCCTTGAACCACATGGATTTTAACTGTACAAGTTCACTTATATATGGGTTTTTTACCATACAGTACAAAAAATGTATTTTTTCCTTATGATTTTCTTAAGAACATTATCTTTTCTCTGGCTAACTTATTATAAGAATACAGCATATAATGCATATAACATGCAAACTGTGCTAATTGATGATTTATGGTTTTGGGAAAGCTTCTGGTCAACAATAGGTTATTAGTGGTTAAGTTTGGGAGGGTACTTGAAAGTTATACCCGGATTTCTGACTGCTCAGAGGGTTCGGCACCCTTAACCCCTGTGTTGTGCAAAGGTCAACTGTACACAGAAAACTACAGATGAGGTGATGAGGGAAATCAGCACCCCCCACAATCGTGAAGTAGCATTCAAAATCTTAGAAAACTGAATGAATGTTGCTGTGACTTCCCTCATTTCCACAAGGCATGTTTGAATGCTTATCCTATGCACGTGCTCGTTCATGGGTGAGTCCAATGCACCCCTCACTCTGAATTTCCAAACAGTTTCTGAAAAGACTTCAGAGGAAGACTCTTAGGTTTTACTTGTGTTTCAAAGCAAACTCATAAACCCGAGCTTCCCAAATGCATGCTGCAATCCTATCTATAGCTTCTGGCTGTTGAACAGATCCCTCATATGGCTCTGCTAGGGAATTTCTTAGTGTCATTTTTCAAAGTGATAGGCCATGTTTGAAGTTATACTTCAAAAAAATCCCACGTTTGTGGTTTTATTTCCACAATACCTGCTACCTGGTTTTCAGATAAATTTATTAATACTTTATATTGCCTTTATCACAGATTTTCTATCATTCCTAAATGTAAGGGGAGGAATAATTCTGACATGTATTCATTTGTTAACCAAATGTACAAAATATACCCTGATATTGATGTTGATGATTTTTAAAATTATACATACTGCCAATTATTACATAGAACATAAGCTTATATGACACAAAGTATTAACAGGCTTGAGCTTTTAAAAGTCATCTGAAGGAGAGAGGAGTTCCCATCTCATGGTTGTATCAATTTCTTCTTCAAAATGTCCCAGCTCCTGCTCCTTAGAAAGCTCTAAGAATACCTAAATAGGAGACAACGCAGAAAGAAAAGGAATGAACAAGTTGGTTATTGTCTTAAAATAAATAGAATATATGCATAATTACTTTCATGTGAACTTTATAGGAATGATACAAACCGTAAAAGCTGACCCACCTTTTCCAATGTACACTGAGAGAGGCTGTACTCTTCCAGGTTAAAGTTATGTTTCACTGGAGGAAAAAAAATATTACTAGTAGATGCTTACAAATTATTACCAAGAATTTTTTCAAAGTTATACAAAATAAAAATACACACAATTAGTATAAATAGAATGTAAAGCTGAATAAACAAATGCTTGGAGAAAAAAGGGAGATGTAAAAAGTCATAGAGTTAATATAAATACAAATTAACTCTGATGGGAGAATTTTCTCATATTACATTTTGATAACATTTTATTACATAGTATATGTGTCCTGGGAAACAGAAGTTCTTTGAGGAATTACATAATTGATTGACACATTCTTACACACAAGGAAGATTTCAATCCCATTCCTTTCCCTATGAAAGGACCCAATGCTTCTGTGTAACTGGCTTCAGCCAGTTTATCTGCTGTACCCAGCTGGAAGCTGGGCGTCCCTGCCAGGAAACCAGATTTACGCATTCACATATTCACAGTTCTCCACTCATACACTGAGATCTTCTGTGTGTGTCCACGCTTGGTACCAGGGACAGAGTAGCAGTGAAAACAAAACCCTGCCTTTGTGTATAAACCCCTGCATTCTAGTGGCAGGAATATGGGCATTAAGTAAATAAGGACTTAAATATAAAATAAAGGAGATGATGATTGCTACTACACAGGAAAAATAAATCAAGTAGAGGAAACAGGAAGAGCCAGGCACTAGTTTTTAACAGGATGGCTGGGGTTGGCCATAGTTAGAAGGTAAGAATTGAGCAGAAACTTGAAGGAAGTGAGAAAACAGTCTGGATATTTGGAAGTAGTAGAATTTCAAGAAGAAGGATCAGCGAGTGCAAAGTCCTAAGGCAGGAGTGTGCATGTCTGGAAGCCTTTAGGACGAGCCAGAAGTCAGGGTGTCTGGACTGGAGGGAGTAAACTGGGGATTCATATTCTCTCAAGCACAATGAACCTGGCACAAGTCTAAACACTCTATAAATGAATTCATTTAATCTTCCTAATGACCCCGCCCAAGTGGGCACTATATTACCCCTCCCTTAGAGACAGATCACCTAGATGTGCAGGGTTTCAATAGCTTTACCCAGTGCCTCGCAGCTGGTAGAGGCTGACACTGAACTTGTAGCTCTTCACCACTAGGCTGTGTAAGAAACTACTCCATGACAGTCTGCCGCTGGGACTTTCTGAAAGCAGAAAAATGATGATGAAGAGAGAAAGCAGGCAATTACGAATGGCAAGAGGAGTCATGCACGATGGAGGGGACGGACTTAGTGGGAAGGCAGAACACGCAGCCCAGACGCAGAGAAGTGGATGCATGGGTGGAAGGTTTTCTGTGGCTTTTATTTTATTAGTGAAATATAAAGCAAAGGCATCAACCGAGGGAGAAAAGTAAGAAGGAGATGAGTGTGTAAGGAATAATGTAGCACACTTGGTGTGAATGAGTTGTGCGCACATAGGCAATGCAGCATCCACGAAGGGACTTTGTCAGGTTAAAGTTATGAATTCACAGTAAACCCAGCCAAGTTTAGTTGTGTGTTTTCTGTAGCGTCAGTCCCTGCCACAGAGATTAACCTCTTTCCAGAGAACTGGATTAACCACAATTGGGGTTAAATCCCACTATTACCTACCATTAGAATTCTTAAAACCATTAAGCATCTGTACATTTTTAAAATGGATTACACAATTACCTACCATGAAATTATTACCTGATGCTGAACTGATTCTTCAAAAGTTTTATTTTACAATGGTAACTCTTACCTGCCTCTAATTTGCGGAAGGTCTGAGATAGAGGGTAGACATCCGCCAGAGGTAGTTTATAGACCAAGAAGGAGAAGTACCTGGGGATATGAAAATGTCATATCTGACCTTGAGTTTCAAGGGGGAGAAATGGCCATCAAAATAAATGCTGATGTTAACATCAATTTCCATTGATGAAAATAAAAGTAATACAAATAAATATACAGCTTACATAAAAAGTAAGTAAAATAACTGATGCAAAATTCTTAAAATGTCTTTGGTGGCTGGCTGTTGGAGATAATTCTTCTAGAAATAAACCAGCATAATTGCATTTATGCTCAGTGTATGCAAACCTTTTGTTGTTGTTGTTGAACACAGACCATCTGGACTATCCCCTTTGCTTAGCTTAAGTTAGTCTGCAATTAATTCAGTCACTTAATATTTCATCCTTGTGACCAGAAAGCTAAGATAAGGGAGATGTGGGGTTAAGAAAGAAGGACCTGATGGGAAGAGTTCAAAGGCTTTAACTATAAACTTCCCCAACCTGTGAGGAAAGGAGGAGCCAGAGGGGGTCTGTGGCCTCTTGCTTCCATGTGCCACTTTCAGCTGGATGACCTCATGCCCATTCTCAGCTCATTCCCTAGTAGTGTGATGCCCCCAGGAGGCCCTAGAGCTGCCCAGACCTCCAGGCTTGGCCCTCTTCAGCCCAGCACCTGCTCTTTCAGGCTTGCCACTCATGTCCCACTTACTTCGTGACACCAAGAATGCGGTAGCAGGACTGCGTTGCTTTCCCTGGTATAGTCTCTGATAATTCTGTTATATTTATGCTGTGCTAAAATGGAAATGCCACTTGCTTCTTTGGTGTGCTTACACCTCCAAGGAATTCCAAATTCGGTTCTAGTTCCACCTCCTTGCCCCCACTCCCCCAACACACAGACATACACAAACACACACACATATAGGTACACACACACACACACACACATTTTTATTCTCCATTTTGAGGCATGAAAACTCATTAGAGGGAGATTATTTGAATATCTCGATTGCTGTTTGTTTCCAAGAGGGGAATTCACCTTAAATAGTTACATCTTTTAGATTGTAAATATTTACATCTTTTAAATATTTTCAGGGAGGTCTGTGGAGGGCACCATGGGTCCAAATCTGGTCCCATGAAGGGTTCTGGGCATGAGAAGTTCCTTTCCCCAATTTTTCTACCTCCTCCTCTGAGCTGGAGACCAGCCTTGGATTGCTGAGGGGGCCCATGTAAGGTGTCCCCAAGCTTTCCTTGGGACAGGAGGACACAGCTTCCTGGGTGGGTCCCAAATCTCTTACAATCTGGAGGAGTCAGTAAATCAGATTTTGAGGTCCCTAACCTTTATTATGAAGTCAAATCACCCTGAAGTCCTCACAGAGCAGAAAAGAAACCACTGAGTGGGTAAAGCCAACACATTTCTCCATAATCAGAAGCTCCTTCACCTTTCCTGCTGTGCAACCTGTGGGAAAAGCTTCAGAATCTCGGTATGAACACAGGTGACTTGGGCAGCTTCCTTCACTCTCAGTTCTAGAATGTAATCCTTGCCAAGTTTGTCTTTTAGGTGTTGGATGGAGCCGATGCACCTATGGGCAAGAAGGAAAACATGTCAGAAAAAAATACTGCCCCTTACATTTTTTACATTCTTAAATTTCAAATGTAGGGGAAAGGGCATTGCTGAGAAACTGATGGGAAGAACTCCAGGTGCTCACGGCGATCTTTCCTTTTCCACAGGGAATTTCATTTTGAGGGTCAAGCACAGCCTCCAGAAAGACACACACCTCAGCCTTCCAGACACCATGATAGCGATGCGGTCACATATGGCTTCAGCTTCGGCCAGGGAATGGGTGGTCAGGAGCACTCCTTTCTCTGTGTTTTTAATGGCTGCCTGGATCACCTGCCTGAAATGAGCCCCAAAATATCACTATTAAAAAAGAGGGTAGACAAAAAAGAAATGGAAGAGAAATTGTACAGATAAAATGAATCATATTTCTAATTAAAAAACCAGAAATTTGAATACCGATTAGGTTTTTTTAATAACATAAATGATAAAAAAAAGTGTTTAATATTTTTAGATAGGCTAGTGGTATTCTGGTTAAGTTTTTAAAAAAGAAATATTTATATCTTTTGAATAAATTAACTGATATATTTATAAATAAGGGAGAGGCTGCCTAATATTTTGCTTCAAACTGATAGGAGTGGAGAAAAGGAAGTGGGTAGAAGTATAATGAAAAAAGGTAGGCCTTATATGGGTAACTGCTGAAATAGGTCATGGGTATATTGGGTTCATAAATGATTCTCTTTACGTTTGTATAAAATTTCCACAATGAAATTCTTTAAAGAGATAGGGAAACTATTGGACAGTCACAAATATGAAATTAGATTGGATGATTAATCCAAATGGTACATCCTAGAAAGCAAAGTAAAAACAATTTAAAAACTAAGAAAGACTGGATAAGCAAATTTGACAGATTTGGTAAAGGGGGGAAGAAAAGGAAACAGAGAAAATATGTAAGTTAATATCCTCTAAGAAAAGAAAGTTACATATACCTCAATAATTTAAAAAATTTAACTCCAAATTACAAGACCTAAAATTCCAACAAAATACTTAGAGGGTTTTTTTTAATATTAATACCACATAAATATGATACAAAAGAGAATCTATTTATGAAATATTTATTTTCCTAATGATATGGATTATCTCCACTAAATTAGAAATCAGTGGATTTAGATTTTTCCAAGATCAGGGCTTTATTTAGTCTAGAAAAAAATTTTTAAAGTAAGCTAAACACCCAACATGGGGCTTGAACTCACAACCTTCGGATCAAGAGTTTCTTGCTCTACCAATTAAGCCGGCTGGCTGGGTACCCCATCTAAGCTTGGTTTAAAAACACAACTTTGACATGAGGTTTACACTCATGTGCTATGCTCACCACATTTGCTGCTGCCCTGCTGGATCCATGCCTGTTGAGGGTTCATCCAGGAGCAAGATAGGTGAATTTCCCAGGACGCTCAGCACAAAACACAACTGAAAGGCAGAGAAGCACCTTATTTGCTGCCAGCACATCAGCCTTCAGAATACCATCCCGCATCCCACACACCTTTCTGGCGGCTCCTGCCGTTAATTTCTGTGCCTGAACATCTAGCTGTCCATGCAGTTTGAAAGTATCCACCAATCTATTGGAAAAGAGGAGAATATCCATTCAAAAGAGGATCTTTGGAAACTGTAATCCCGCATTGGAAGGAAGCTAGGCACTACTACTGGCAAACTCATGATCCTAGAGAGAAAGAGTTTGTTTTGGAACAGGAAAGATGTTTCATCTCATAAAAGGTTCTAAAGAATAGCTAGAATTTTGAATCTGGAACTGAAGTGGATGATTACTCGCGGTTATTCATTCATTGCACACTGTCAATTATTTTATGCGATTTTTTTTTTTTTTTAAAGATCCCTCAATCGAGGATGCCGGAAACAGCTCCTGTCCCTCCATCCCTGCTCTACTGCTGATACTCTCGGGCAAGGTGCAGACATCATTTCTACTCTCCATTCTTCATCAGTGAATTCACCATCAGTGGAACAAGCTTTCCTGGCTCTGGACACAAAAGAATCCCGTGACTTCTCTTTACCGTGAAATGGCAATGGTGGCGTCCCCTTTCCTCAGCCCTTTGATGGCGGCAAAGATCTCCAGATGTTCCCTCACTGTCAGGCTGGGCCAGAGCACGTTCTCCTGAGGACAGTATCCTGGGAAGCTGACTATGTTGTCTCCTTGATGATCCCAAACCAAACCACATCCTTTCAGTTCTACCTAAGAAAGTAAACTGGTTTTAGAAACACAGGTAGCCTTTTCTCCAATCTCACACTCAAGAAACTGACACGTAGCTAATAAATACCTAAATTTTTTGAGCATCAAAGAAATATATCAGTGAAATCTTATGGTATTTGTCTTACTCTGTCTGACTTATTTCACTTAGCATTATACCCTTTATAATCTACATTGTTGCAAGTGATAGAAATATTGAAATCATTATATTGTACACCTAAAAGTAATATAACACTGTATGCTAATTGTACTTCAATAAGAAAATGTTTAATTAGAAAGATAAATACATAAAAATTAAAAAGCTAAAACAATACACATTATAGAAATTCACACATTTATTATGGAAAACTATTTAAATTATTAAAAGAAGAGTCTTACTAAAGATATAACCTACATTTATCATGAAATATCTATTTTGGGAATGAAAATCATTGTGTCCTTTCTTACTACCTCTCCAGCTGTTGGCTTCGTGATCCCAGAAATCATTCTAATAGATGAGCTTTTACCAGCACCGTTAGGTCCTAGCAATCCCAAAATTTCACCTGAAAGAGAATCACTGATTATCAGTCTCAAAAGTGAATTATCATAAACCTGTTTATTCAAACCTTTTGAGATATGTACACCCCCCAGTACTGTTTTGAGATTTTTAACATATATGTAATTCAGGTTACCAAACCATGTTCTCTAACTCCTATAATTATAAGAAATATTAGTGAAAAGCTTATGGATTTGATGTCAATAAGTCTTTTATTTTCCAGATTACATTTGCAGTGAAAAATGAGCCAGATTCTTTTTGGTAGTAGATGGCTGATGTGCTGAGTACATGTTTAAATGATTCCTAAACTTGGGAAGTCAGGGACATTTTCTCCATCCCAAATTCCCCCGCCTGTCCAAGCCACCACCATCTTTCATCTGAACTAATATAAATTTAGCCTCTTGTCTGCCACCCAGATTTAAAAACAATAGCCAACGTGTTAATTTTTTCAAAACTTAAACAGTAACAAAAAGCTAGCTTAAAACCCTCCAGTGGCATTCCACTGATTTGGTATAAAAGTCTAAATCCTTCACTGTATTTCACAAAGTGGGACCCAATCTGGCCCGGCTCCCCTTTTGGACTTCCTCCCTTGCATCTGTACCTGTGTCCACTGCCTCTTCATGCCTCCATCATTCCAAAGGCAGCCCCAGCTCTGAGTTCCTGCCCTCACTCTTCTCTCTGCCCAAACCCTAAGTGAATGCAACCCCAAGTCACTCATATCATTTCACACAATTGAATGCTCCACACAGAACTTGCTTCTGTGAAAACTGACACTTCTCTTGATAAGCTATTTTTGGTTTTCAACCCTCTCAGGATGTAAAATCTATGAAAACAGGGACTTTCTTATTTCCTTCATGATTCTATTCCAGAACCCAAAGGTCCCTAGCATGCTCAAGAAATCTATGTTGAATGAATGCATGCTTGCTTTAGCAAGTACAATGGTACCTATTCCAGAGATGTTCAGTGGGCATTTCTGAAATAATGGTGAATAAGGTTAAGTGATTCTTCCAAACCTTTTTTAACACAGAAGGAGATATTTCTTGCTGCTATTTTCTTCCTCCTCTTTGAAAAGCAACTTTTCTTCTGACCTGCATACTCTTTGTGCAGACAGCTAGCAATTATGACAGGTTTCTGGAATAGAGGACAGTGTGATTTTTTCTCTTAACCTTCAGAGATTTTATGTTCCTATGTTCTCATTATTGTAAATTTTTTTACTCTATGTCATAAAATGAAATATATTTTATTTTCATTTTTTAAATGTTAAAAAAAGATATATGCATTGATTTTTTTTTAAAGTTTTTTTAAGATTTTATTTTTATTTATTTGACAGAGATCACAAGTAGGCAGAGAGGCAGGCAGAGAGAGAGGAGGAAGCAGGCTCCCTGCTGAGCAGAGAGCCCGATGCGGGGCTTGATCCCAGGGTCCTGGGATCATGACCTGAGCCGAAGGCAGAGGCTTTAACCCACTGAGCCACCCAGGTGCCCCTATGCATTGATTTTGAGACAGAGAGAGAGCATGGCCTGGAGGGGCAGAGGGAGAGGGGGAGAGAGAATCTGGAGCAGACTCCCTGCTGAGCATGGAGCCCAAAACAGGACTTGATCCCACGACCTTAAGATCATGACCTGAGCCCAAAATCAAGAGTCAGAGGCTTAAAGGACTGAGCCACCCAGGTTCCCCAAAACGGAGTATATGTTAAACTGACAGTAACCTATATTGCTTGTTTCAAATGTAACCTGCATTCATTGATGCCAACAATATCTCTAAATCTCTTAAATCTATCGTCTAAAATAAAACAGTATAGGGGAGCCCGGGTGGCTCAGTCAGTCACGTGTCTGCCTTTGGCTCAGGTCATGATCGCAGGGTCCTGAGATGGAGCCCTGTGTCAGGCTTCCTGCTCAGCGGGGAGTCTGTTTCTGCCTTCTGCCTCTGTCCCTACCCCCTGCTCATGCTTATTCACTCTCTCTTTCTCTTGCAAATAAATAAGTAAATGAAATATAAAAAAAATAAAATAAAACAGTATAGCTTCAGGGAAACTGGCTCATTGCCTTCCCAGGAGAGTCTAGGCTCATGGACACATCACAACATCTAAGTCAGACAAAAGAATAACCCTTCAAATCTTAATCCCTATTCAGCATTTTATAACAAATCTCACACAAATTCTCCAACTCGTGAAATTTTTTGGTTTTGAAATTACGGCTCTAGTTATCAAAGCCTATTTTCCTCTAAAGAACAATAAAACCATTATGTTCTGTGTGCTCCTTTGCGCTTCTGGGATACTCTAAAGAAGCACCTACAGGGGCACCTGGGTGGCTCAGTGGGTTAAAGCCTCTGCCTTCGGCTCAGGTCATGATCCTAAGGTCCTGGGATCGAGCCTCTCTGCTCCACGGGGAGCTTGCTTCCCTCCTCTCTCTCTGCCTGCCTCTCTGCCTGCTTGTGATCTCTGTCTGTCAAGTAAATAAAAATCTTAAAAAAAAAAAAAAAGCACCTACATATTTAATAACAAGGATAATACACCAAGCTCCCAACGTTCGAAATGGAAACCACCATATCAACCTCTCTTCTTGATAGCTCTTGAATATAGGTCCATTAACATCCACTCTGTCACTTGCTTTTCTTTCTTTTCTTAAGAATTTTTTTATTCATGGGGCACCTGGATGGCTCAGTGGGTTAAAGCCTCTGCCTTCGGCTCAAGTCATGATCCTAGGGTCCTGGGATCTAGCCCCACATTGGGCTCTCTGCTCAGCAGGGAGCCTGCTTCCTCCTCTCTCTCTGCCTGCCACTCTGCCTACTTGTGATCTCTCTCTGTCAAATAAATAAATAAAATCTTTTTAAAAAAAGAATTTTTTATTCATTTATTGGAGAGAGAGAGAGAACAAGCAGGGGGGAGGAGGAGCAGAGGGAGAGGGAGAAGCAGATTCCCCGCTGAGTAGGGAACCCCGTATGGGGCTCAATCCCAGGACCCTGGGACCATAACCTGCCCCGATGTCAGACACCCAACCCACTGAGCCCCCCAGGCGCCCCTGTCACTTGCTTTTCTACCTCGCCTGCCTGCGAAGTGGTCAGGGCAGTTGCTGCTCTTTGCCTTTCTGCTTTAACATCTTCATCCTCATCCACAGCCTCTTCGGGATTAGGTCGAGCACCTCTACTTTGGGGGGAAATTCTGTAGAGAAATGAAATGTAGGACACAGGGTTTTCTTGTTAGTCATGATTCCCTCAAATCAGCTTCTCTGTGGTTTTGCCATCCTTTCACTCAATACTCTGGTGATGGTCATGGCCCTGTGAATACTGCTTCTGCTTTAACCAAGAAGTCCCATTCCAGTTGCCAGAGTCCCCTTCTCATTGCTGTCATTCTTCCAGTTAGAATCTTTGACCCTTGCCAATGTGCTGGCAACTACTGCTGCTGCTTTAAAAATCAGGTCACCTACATTTTCTCTGTTGACTCTGAGCCCATCTGAGTCACACAGACATTTGCCCTCAGCATCTTTCCCTGTTCACCTTTCCTAGAGCCCCTGTACAATGTCCATCTTTTTTTTTTAAAGAATTTATTTATTTGACAGAGAGTGACAGAAGGAGAAAGAGCACAAGCAGGGGAAGGAGCAGAGAGAGAGGAGGAAGCAGGCTCCCCGCTCAGCAGGGAGCCCGATGCGGGACTCGATCCCAGGACCCTGAGATCATGACCTGAGCTGAAGGCAGAGGCTTAACCCACTGAGCCACCCAGGTGCCCCTGTACAATGTCCATCTTATGGAACACTCTGACCTACGGTAGGTTGCTCAACCACTTCCATCCCATCTCCTCTTTTCAAGGACGTGTGATCATCTCAGATGAAAAAAAATGGCATATCTGAGTACTCATCAAATTTCTGAGGAACTGAAAACCTCCCTCTGCTGGTTAGTGGCAAATCTCTGACTGAGAGTCCTATTACCGGGCAGTCAGCCAGCAATCCATGGACATTGTGAAAACCGGCATCCTGCTTACGTTGCAAATATCAATCCACATTAACAGGTCAGTAGTGCGGCCCACTATGGAGGAACGTTAAAATATGATATTAAGTTCGAAATTAAGTTTTATCCCAACCTGAAAACGGGATCCTTTCGCATTATTTTCTTTCCACATTTTGTCTCCATCCATCTTAGGATAAAAACAAATAATAAAGCCTGCAAGTAAGGCTAGGAACAAAGAAAAACAGTTATATATAGGCACAAGTTCACAAATATTACTTTAAACATCTGAATTAAATTGGTGGCCTTGGTCTTCAGGTAAAATACATATGAGAACCCTTTTTACAAATCAGGGGGAAAATCCAGCTTGGTGGCCCCTGCCTCTTTTCTTCTCACAATCCACATCCTGTCTGTCAACCAATTCTATCTGCTCTACCTTCAAAATTACCCAGAATCCAACTTCTTACCCCTGCCTGTGCTGCTTCCACCCAGGTCTGGGCCATCATAATCTCCCATTACAATAGTGTAATACCTTGTTACCTAGCCTCCTTCCTCTTCTCCTTACGCCCCAAACATCTGTTCTCAACCCAGTCACTAGAAGTACTCTTTTAAAAAAGTAAGTCTGATCATGTTGCTTTGCTTAAAACCTTCCAGTGATTCCTCGGTCCCTCAAAGAAAATTTAAAGTCTTTACAGTGACCTAGACTGCTCTGTGTAGCCCCTTCCGTCCACCGTGCACTTCATTCTGTGACTTCCATGACCTTCTCTTGTGCTACTCTCCCCTTGGGCATTTGGCCACCATCACCCTGGCCTCCTGGTTGACCCTGGAACAAGCCAGCACCACCTGAGTCCCTCCTACTAGAATGTTCTTTCCCAAGCTATCCCTGTAGGTTGCCTCCTTGTCCCCTCAGATCTTTGCTTCTCAATCAGGCTTTTCCCGACTGACCACCTGACATCATATATATCATATGTCTCCTTCCACCACGATACAAATGCCATAGGAGCAGGCACTTCTGTCCATATTTGCTCCTATGCCTAGAAAAGTGGTGACACATTGTATTCAGAGACAGTAGCTTTCTTCAGCTTAAATATACCAATATAATAATTTCCCCCTTCATTTTTATTATTCAACTTTGCCCTTTTTATCTCTAATTCAAAGGATTTCAGTTATATTGCACCTGTATTTCTTACAAGGTCTCTCAAATTTGGAGGTGGGGATAAATAATGTGAAAAATTAATTTGATAATACATTCTGGACCTATACAGTCCACAAAGGCACATTTAAAAAAATAACTCATGATTTGGAATCATGTCTGAATGGTCTTATTCTGAGTCTTATTCTGAGACTATATTAAAAATACTTTTTAATTGGCACGCATTAGACAAACCAAATGGTTATGATACCAAATGCTAACTACCCCCCTCCAAAAAAATAAAAAATAGGTGAAGAGGTCGAAAGGCCATCTTACTATTAGGCATACTAGAAGATCAACTCCACTTGGGTCATATTTGTGGTCTGGGTATTTTGGTTGGTGCTCGTAAGCTCTCTGCAAAGACAAAAAGAAAAACAGCTAAACGCAAGTTCATCACTTTATGATTTGCATTTCAATAATATGGAATTCCACATATTGCATTTTTCCTTCATTAAGCATGATTTCCCTATGTGCACTGGTGACAAGCAATTCCCTGCAGAAAAGAAAGTGGACCCCCACTCAACACCATCTCTCAGTAAACAGGTAACCTATGTCTGTTCCTCTTTTCCGATTTTTTTCTTTAATGTTTAGGTTTGGGGTTTGCCACAAGTCTACTGAAAGCAGAACAGAGAGAGGAGCCTGCATTGTGAAAAGTAACAGGGGTTGACTGTGTTTGTCCTAAACGTCCCTCAAGAGCCTTTTCTGGGCCCCTTCCTACCCTGGTGGTGACTTGCCCATGAAAATAATTAGTCCCATAGTGTTATTCTTTCTTCATCAATCAATGCCTTCAGAAAGTAACTCATTCCTCCTACTAAACAATGTATGACAGATCTAGGTTAATGTAGCTCGCTTTGTAGGTCTGCTTACATCTTAGTAAGGAAATGCTTTAAGCAAAGGAATGAATTTCTAGTTGAGAATTCTAAGTGTTGCTCAATTAATGGAAAAGTACTTTTTTATTATTGGAAATTCAGAAGTTTTATTCTCTCTCTCTCTCTCTTGTTTTTTTAATTATGTTATGAAAAGTGCTTTTGTAGACAGAAGTCTTTCCCAGGATCCCAAGAACACAAGCGATGAGGGCAGCTTTCTCTACTTTCACTGAAGTTTCATCCAGGATGGTGCAGGGCTCTAAAGGATATGTTCCTGACTGAGCTCTTGGGGTCATCCCATTGTACACTTATTTCCAGTTAAATCAAGGCTTCTTTAATGCCTCCTGGTCTCTCCTCCTTCAATGTCTTTGCTTCTCTCCACAGAACATGCTTACCTTCTGCCCTTCTCTCTTGCTAATTAATTCTAACTCATTCTTCAGGATTCTGTTTAAGCATTGCTTCCCCAGGAAGAATTCTCTGACTCTCTAGATTGTGTCAGCTGTGCTATGTATCCTGTGCTTGCCACTTTACCCTTCTTCTTTGGATCCTTTAAGCCCTTTGCATTGACTTGTTTGGGGTCTGTCTTCATCTCCACCAAGCTCTCTGAAAGGATGGACCATGCTGTCTTGTTCATTAGGTGTCCCCAATGACCAGCACAGTGCCTCATACAGAATACTGTTTAATGTATATTTTTGAACAAATAAATGGTATTGTATATGATTTTATCCTTACAGTGGATAATGAATACCCATTAAACGAGGCAACATTTTTTCAATCTGCCATTAGTTTTGAATAGCATTTGACAATGCTTATGTTTTGCATAGAGCATATGGCAAAGCTTTTTAAACAGCTTTATTCACGTTAATTTTTTATGCTATCAAATTCATTCATTTTAAGTATATAATTCAGGGATTTTTAGTAAATTTACAGAGTTGGGAGAGCATAACCACAATTCAACTTAATAACATTCCCATCACCCCAAAGAGATACCTCACAAGCATTCGTGGCCAATCCTCATTCCCACTCCAACCCCAGGAAACCACTAGCCTGCATTCTGTCTTTATAGATTTGGGGTGAAGCACTTTAAAAGGCTGCATGTTCAAAATTAATGACACTGTTGGTAATATTTCTTACCTGTGCCAGAAAAGCTAGAAATCCACCCATGGTAGTTGAGGGAACAAATACCATGCTAGAAATCAAGGTAGGCAAGTTGAAATGAAGCAGCATAATGTCAAACATAATGATTGAGGTCTACAAAGCAAGTTAAAATATGTTGCAAGTCAGACATATACAGTATATTGATATTAGGGAAAATATTTAAGATGTAAGTGTTCTCATCGTATACATCAGAATTTTCCCACATACAGATTCACCCCTTTCAGAGGGAGAAGGGAGAGAGGGGATTTTTGTTAATGGGAATAAATGCGACCTTCAGCTACCCGACAGAAAATTTTTCGATAAAAATCCGGAGATTAAGGTGAACGCTAAAGTAACCAGGTAGGCTTTCTGACAGTGCATTAAGAGTCATCTAAGACGATAAGATAAAAGAGAAATTAACTTTTTATTGCTAAGGTAACAATACTGTGAATGTATAAAAACCATATTGGATGGAAAGCTAAACAGGTAGTTGTATTAAAAAGTCCATGCTGCCTCCCACCTAGACTAAAGCTTTCTAAATGTCCTCTCTGGTCCATGTCTTCCCCATTCCAAACAAATAATTTTAACGAGAGTGTGCATTTTGATTGCAATGGACTTGTTTTCTGTTAAAATACTGGTAAATGTGGGATCCCCATCCCACATATCTTTATCCCCCATAAAGATAATTTTTCATCGTTCTGTTTTAAGGATCAGTTTATCAGTCAACAAGTGTGTGTTGAGCACTGTATTGAACTTTTGCTGGATCTTATTACTGTGAGAATTACAATAAAAGCACTAAGAATTGTAACCACTAAATTCGCTGAATATTAAACAAACACCAGGCATTAAGAATCTAGCATGTTGGGGCACCTGGGTGGCTCAGTCGTTAAGCATCTGCCTTCAGCTCAGGTCATGATCCCAGGGTCCTGGGATCGAGCCCAGTATCGGACTCCCTGCTCAGCGGGAAGCCTGCTTCTTCATCTCCCACTCCCCCTGCTTGTGTTCCCTCTCTCTCGCTGTGTCTCTCTCTGTCAAATAACTAAGTAAAATCTTTTTTAAAAAAAGAATTTAGCATGCACTGTTTGCTTTAATCCTCACAACAACTCCATAATGTGGTCATTCTTACTATCCCCTCCTTATATATGGGAAATTCAGGGTTCAGAGAAAGAAATAACATCCTCACACCACACAGTTAGTGAGTGACAAAGCTGAAATTCAAAACCCTATGTGGGTGTAATTCCTAAGTCTTTAGGTCAGAAGACTATACTGTTTTGTGGGACTGTTATGTAGGGGAATGTTGTGTGACTACTAAGTGAACTTACAGTTTGGGGGGAATGTGTAATCTACAAATAAAAAGCAATTGTGAATAAAACCCAATAACTTGCAATCAAGTGTTCAGTCAGAGCACAATAAGCATTTTAGATGGCAAATCCAAAAAACCTTTCTCATTTTGCAACCACCACGATCTCTCTGCAAAGGTGTCACATGATTATTCACATTAACATTATTTCTCTCCTCTTGGTTTCCATGACATCACATGTGTCTAATTTTTTCTCCCAGTTCCTTATTTTTGATAACTACAAGTCTATTGGTTGACTTAGCTAACGGCTCTTATTCTACTAAGCTTCCAAGTTTCTTCTTTTGTGAGTTGTTTTTTCCTCTTTTCTCATTCACTAGAACAAGAGAGGACTGCAAACCACATCAAAGGAAATATAGTATCGCTCACGGTACTAAGAAAATGCACTATTATCCCTTCACCATGGGCTGAAAGGTACTTCATTACCAGAGAGGGGCCTAAGATACCCATGAGGGACCACACCCTGCGGGCCAGGAGAGTCCACTGGACTCTAGAAACAAATTAACAGCTGAGTGTGGCTTCACTCAGTAATGAGGGGACCTTGCCTATACTTTCCTTCCAAATATATCCAAGATCACAAAAGAACAATTGCACTTACCATCATCTGATACATTTTAATATAGGCTCTGTGAGTCCTAAGACTAGCATAGTTTAAATTTATACAAACTGCGTAATGAAAGATCAATAACCACATTACACATCCTCAACATCTATTTTAAATGAAATTATAAGTTCTTCGTATCAGGCATAAAATTATTGCACACTGGTTGAGGTCTCTGTGAAGATGTATGATTTAGCCCCCTCAAATCAGGATGTTGATCAACATAAACTTTAAAACAGTATTGTTAACCATCCTACTACCTCATATTTTTTGACATCAGGAATGAACATAAGGTCTGAGACTTCAATTTTATTCTTGAGTTGTCCCTGATTTTTATGTGGCTTTAAACAAGTACTCAACTTTTTTCCCTCTATAAAATGAGGGGAATTATACTGGATGATGTTGCATTTTTTTTTTCAAATCTGACATCAAATATTCCATAAGCATGTAGCTTTTCAGTGGTATTAAAATGCAACAGACAAGGACAGTGAAATAGATTTACATGTAAAAGAAAAAGGGAAAATAATTAGAAATTGTAAATGTGTATTATACTGTAATATTTCTCAAGGCAAAAATGATTATATTTATGTTCCCCTGAAAGTTACTCTATCTCTCTGTTTATATGTTTGTATATGTACTTACGATATAGAAGCAAAATGACCAAAGGCCACTATTTTTTTTCCACTTGCGAGAAATAAATGATATCACATATGTCAAGAAGACAAGTGATGTTGCATAACCGAGCCCAAATACAACCTAAAAATAATTCAAATAATATCAAAGTCAAACACTGAAGTAATAACAGAAGGAAACATTAAATTACACATATTTTTAAGTATCTTCTTTCAGGGGCACCTGGCTGGCTCTGTTGGTTAAGTGTCTGACTTTGGCTCCGGTCCTGATCTTGGGACCCTGGGATGGTCTTGCATCAGCCTTCCTGATCAGCAGGGAGCCTGCTTCTCCCTCTCCCTCTGCCCCTTCCCTCTTCTCATGCTCTCTCTCTCTCAAAAAAATAAATAAAAATCTTTAAAAAAAATTATTGCGCATGCACTTTGAATTATTTTGTTTTAGTTTATGACAAAATAAAAATGAAAATGTCTTACTTATAGAAAGTATCAAATGTTATAATTTATCATGGAATTACTTGATAAGAGATTATCTATATAATGTGTTACTTACCAGACTGAACACAATTCGACTTGTGATATAAATCTCTGTTATGTTGGCTATGTAAAAAATTAAATACATCAAAAGGAGAAGGAAAACGAAGAAGCTGATATCCACTAGTGCCTGCCCGCACCAGTACGCAGAAGGGTAGAGGCCTGAAATCCATAGCTGGGACTTAACTCTCTTCTGATGAGAAAACACAGGATATACACAGATCCAGTTGAAATCCAAATTCAAAACAAACACATTGAGAGAGATTTTAAGATAAATATAACCAAATCAGTTTAAATCTTCTAACAATTTAATTATGTGTATGACTATTTGGAATTCAAGGTCTAAACAGCAATTCCATAAGGATGGCCGCTGTGAAAATGAATATTGTTTTATAAGTTTGATTCCCAGCACCACTTTAACTCATACATAATGAATAGAAAAGCAGATCTCATAATAATCAAGGCATAAACTTCCTTCAAAAGAGATATTATTCTGTGACCTGAAGGACAATAAATTATCCATTATCCAAATATGTTATGGGGGTTACTGGCTCAGAATAGTGAAGGATGACCTATCTAAATCTGATTTAATGGTTTTGCCTTGGATAACAGACATGATCAAATGCAAATATAACCAAAAAGGTTATTTGGCACAGTAGAAAGGGGATTTAAGTCTTACATCTTGTCCTCAATTTAAGTATCAATGATTTCTTCCTTTACACTGGGAAGTGTCATCAAAAGTTGTGTAATAGTCAGCTTTACAAGTATAGATTAATTTGAGTCCCTGTAAAATTACTGTATGTTTCCTGCAATTTTGAAGTTAAAAAATATTTTGTGTTCTTAGAAGTAAAGTTTCTGACTCAACAGAAATAATGCTTAACTACATTATCTAAATCAGACATATGCTTATATGTTTTTCTTCCAGGAAAACATTTTGGACACATAGCATTTAAATCACAATTACTGGAGTCCCTGAAGTTTCTCATTTTTTTCCCCTTCTCTTACTTTGTAATCGCTGATACTGCTCATGGAGATGTAAGGTGAAATGCTGCACACAACCCAAAACAAGAACATGGAACCTTCTGGCAGTCCAGTCCAGTAGATCATAAAGTTCTGCAAATATAAAAGGTATTTTAAACTTGTGACTATTTTAAAAAATGAAACAAATACTAATAATGTGCTCTGTCACGTTGATTGATTGGAGGATGTCAAGCCACCCTTGTAGCCCAGGAATAAATCCTATGGGATCCCTGGGGAATAATCCCTCTAATGCACTGTTGGATCCTCTTAGCTATATTGGTGAGAATTTTTGCATCCATGTTCATCACTGTAATTCTCCTTTTTGGTGGGGTTTTTGTCTGTTTTTTGTGGATCAAGGTAATGCTGGTCTCCTAGAAAGAGTCTGGAAGTTTTCCTTCCATTTCTATTTTTTGAAACAGTCTCAGAAGAATAAGTATTAATTCTTCTTATAACAGACACGTGAAAAAATGCTCAACATCACTCGGCATCAGGGAAATACAAATCAAAACCACAGTGAGATACCACCTCATACCAGTCAGTGTGGCTAAAATTAACAACTGAGGCAACGACAGATGTTGGAGAGGATGTAGAGAAAGGGGAACCCTCTTACCCTGTTGATAGGAATGCAAGCTGGCGCAGCCACTCTGGAAAACAGTGTGGAGGTTCCTCAAAAAGTTAAAAATAGAGCTGTCCTGTGACCCAGCAACTGCACTACTAGGTATTTATCCAAACGATACACACATAGTGATTTGAAAAGGTACACGTACCCCAGTGTTTAAAACAGCCATGTCTACAACAGCCAAACTATGGAAAGAGCCCAGATGTCCACCAACAGATGAATGGATAAACAGGATGTGGTAGATATATATGTATGTGTGTATACATATACACACGCACACATGTACAATGGAATATTACACAGCCATCAAAAAGAATGAAATCTTGTCATGTGCAATGATGTGGATGAAACTAGAGGGTATTACATTAAGCGAAATAAGCTAGTCAGAGAAAGACAAATACCATATGATTTCACTTATATGTGGAATTTAAGAAACAAAATAGACGAGCATAGGAAAGGTGGAGGAAAAATAAATAAGAGAAAAACAGAGAGGGAGTCAAATTGTAAGAGACTCTTAACTAAAGGAAACAAACTGAAGGTTGCTGGAGGGAAGGTGAGTGGGGAGACAGGTAATTGGGTGATGGACATTAAGGAGGGCACTGGATGTAATGAGCACTGGATGTCATATGCAACTGATGAATCATTAAATTCTACCTCTGAAACTAATAAAAATTAAAATTAAAAAATGAAACAAATACTAATTATCATAAAATGTGCTTTTTGAAATACTGAAAAATAAACATAAAAATGCATGCCTTAATTCAGTAACATCTGTGCATGAATGTGGGAGGGGAAACGATTTCTGATCATTTAACATGAGGCTTTAACTCCTAGTTAAAAAAAAAAAAGGAGGAGTAAAATGTAACTCAGGACCCACTTCAGGTTATACACTGAAGAGAACTGAAATCAGAGTTTCAAAGATATCTTCCCACCCATGTTCCTAGCAGCACTATTTATAATAGACAAGAGGTGGAAGCAATCCAAATGTCCACCAACAGATAAAGGGATAAACAAAACATGGTATATACATATAGTGGAATATTATTCAGCCTTTAAAAGGAAGGAAATCTTGTCATGTGTTACAGCATGCATGAATTTCAAGTACATTATTCAAAAACCAAGTCATATGATTGTCCTTATATGAGGCATCAAAAGTAATTAAATTAATAGAAACAGAAAGTAGGATGATGATTGTCAGGGGCTGGGCAAAGGGGACAATGGGACATTCTTGTATAACAGGTACAAGGTTTTCTGCAATATGAAAAAGTTTGAGAGATCTGTTTCACAATAATTGAACATGTCTGACACTACTAATTGCACACTTAAAAATGGTCAAGATGGTGAATTTTATGTCATGTGTTTTTGCCACAATGCAAAAAGTAATAATTTGGAATTTATGATCCTGGAGAAACAGATCATTCAGGCCTGAGTAACAGCAGGTCTTTCTCAGCTGACATAGCGATGGATATGTGGAGCCATCAGCAGCTGGTCGAATGTGCTCGGAAGGAACCCAGAGCTAAAAAGAAAACTTGATGCCCTTCAGCCTGTGGGCAAGGAGACCAACTTTGAGTCACCATCCCCAAATCAGCGTCTGCCTGAGGTTGGGCCCCTGCTTTGGTACAGGACTGCTTGTACCTAATCACAGTTCAGCGGTGCCATAGCCTGTCTCAAAATAATTCTACAGCTCTTAAGCTTTACTTAAGACTTTAGAGGCTCCAAGGATCAATTTGAATGTTTCATCAGGTACTAAAATCCATTACTGTCTTCATAAAAATGGCTGAGAAAAGAAGGGTGTGTGCCTCTGGGGATGCCTACGAGAGTAGCCAGGATCAAACTTTATTTGAACCTCAATAAACAAGTAATGATATGAGGAAACCAAAAGACCAAGAGGGGATACCATCTATGCCTTTCTATTGCTGGTTGGTTCTAGTTTCTGGAGAGTTCCCTTCAGAGCTCCCTCCTGACCCCGACCCTAGCACTGTCGCAGCTCACACGGTCAGTGGTGGCTTCAACTCATAGGTGCCTGTGTCCATCACTGGCCGTTCAAGTATTATTGTCCATCTGCTCATGCACGTACCCCCAGCACCATGAATGCAGTGAAGCCAAAACTGAATTCAACCCCTTTGTCACAAAATGGGTTTCCTTTTCCGATGGTTCCATTTCTAATCCTATGTATTGTTCTTCTGATCTTCTGGTTTGAAACCGTTTGAGTCACCTTTACGAGATCCCTCTTGAGTATCAGGCTCTAACCAGAAAACCACTACTACCTTCAGGCCTTCAAATAGAGAGAAAATACTCATGCAAGGTTGTGGAAAGATTGGAGAAGCCAATGAAGATGAAGCAAGGAGATTGTCCCATCTGGGCTAGGGCGGGGTCGGGGGGCTGGCAAATGGAGGAAGCACTGTGACTGGAGCCCAGGCTGCAGAGTCCTCCTGCTCTCCTGACTCCCACTACTGCTTCCTGTCATCTAAACCCAGGCTGTAGCCAGCTGACAAAACCCCGAAGTTGTACCCCGTGTGCATCAGACACCCCCACAATGCACACAACTACAGGCGGGTGAAGGAGGTAATCAGAAGGCATACACCCGAGAACTGGCAAATCTCCTTCATATCAGTCTACTAACCATTTAGTCAATGAATGGTCCACCAACAAATTAGATTAGATTTACAAGATTCTAAAGCTGTTTTACAAGTATTTTTGACTTCCAATTCAGTTTACACACCCCCCACACACACAACCTCACTCATACACTGTTCAATACACTTCCACAATCAAAAGTGTATCTTTCCAGAAGCTTCTCTAGAAGACTATGACATAATATTGAAAAGTATTCCCCCATGAGTACTTGATAATACCAAGGGGGAAAAAAAATCATATTCTGTTAGATATAATGTTTAAAATGTCAGGACAAAAAACTTTTAGGACTAGCGACCAATGATGAATATTTAAAAGCCAAAGAGGGAAAACACAGGGTGCTTGCCATATTCTTAATTGTTTAGAATGAGAAATCCAGTACTTACAAAAGGATATGGGCTTCTCTCCATTCGAATATTTTGTGTGCAATTAAACATTCGAAGTAACCCATTGCTAATAATATTCACAAGAATAGGAAAACAGTGCAGTCTCAAAGTATTGCAAGCAACTGAAAACCTATAATCCTTTGAAAAAAACAAAAACAAATAAAATTCTAAGTCATCAAAGAACAAAGAAAAAGTTTTTATATTAAAATCCCAGTAGTGCCCCATTCTGTGTGACCATCCTCAAATTAATGACCTTTCTGAGTGAGCTTCTGCTTCCTCATCTGTGAGAGGAGATAATTAATTGGTTGGATAGCCAGCAATATGAATTTTTCTTAGTATTACTAATTTAAGATCATTTTGTCCTCTTGCTATTGAGGAAATTTCAAATAACAGAATAAAAAGGTAGCCCTGATAAGGAGAAACAGTCAGATTACAGTGAGTAAGCAAGGGAACTCTGATTTCCTGGATAGGAGATAAGCAGAGCGTACATAAAATATTCATGGTTACACTGCCGGTGATCCATTTTTATCCTAAGACAATATTTACAATCTTCATGTTTATGAAACTGTTTATGCATGTATCAAGAGGCTCAGTAGTGTTTATATATTCTATGGGTTCATGTAATAAATACGTTAGATAAACAATAAGGCAATTGCCAAGCAATGCAGTTTCCTACAGTGGGCACAAAGGGATTACTTCTTTTTTTTTTTTTTTTAAACAATGCTACATTAGTTTCTGACATACAACAGAGTAAGACTGTGGTGTTTATGGTGTCCTTAGCTTAGATGGAACTGCATTCAGTGATGCATCTTATAAGGCTTTTGTTTTGGTTATTTTTCTTATAGCAAGAAATAATGAGGTAGCTTCCTTTAATGTGGCTTCCTGCTTTTCACTAGCTGTTAAGTAAGACTCAGAGTTTTACTTACAATTAAGATGTATTTTTCAAAAGCCTTGTACCTGGAATAATCTCTAGCCCTTGGACTCTTTTACTCAAATTGAAACATGTTAACAGGAGACTGAGGACACTTTTCTCTCAGAGATTTCTTGTGACTTTTATAATAGTTAATGTATATTCTCCATACAGTTGACCCTTGAACAACACAGTTTGGAGCTATACTGTTCACTTATATGTGAATTTTTTCTGATAAACACAATACAGTAGTGTAAATGGGTTTCTCTTCCGAATGTTTTTAATAACATTGTCTTTTCTCTAGCTTACCTTATTGCAAGAATACAATATACAATATGTATAACACATGAAGTATGTGTTAATCAATTGTTTACACTATTGGTAAGGCTTTCAGTCAACAGTAGGCTCTTAGCAGGTAAGTTTTTAGGGAGTTAAAAGTTATATGTGGATTTTCGACTGTGCAGGGGTCCAGCACCCCAACCCCTGTGTTATTTAAAGGTCAACTGTTTACAAAAACGTCTTTTGAGTAGTTAGCCATTGAAGAAAACTCTTTAAATTCATGGTTGGGGGGCACCTGGGTGGCTCAGTGGGTTAAAGCCTCTGCCTTCGGCTCAGGTCATGATCCCAGGGTCCTGGGATTGAGCCCCGCATCAGGCTCTCTGCTCGGCAGGGGAGCCTGTTTCCTCCTCTCTCCCTCTCTGCCTGCCTCTCTGCCTACTTGTGATCCCTGTGTGTCAAATAAATAAAAAATCTTTTAAAAAAATAAAAATAAAAATAAATAAATGCATGGTTGGTACTTATCAGGTCTAATATTTTATTGAATCTGAATAATGCAATTACACTTAGCTCCTTTCAAATGTAAAAATCATCTAATCTCAAAGTTAGATTGAAAATGTTTTATAAACATTTAAACTTCACAGCTTATTCAATAACGACCCCAAATATTCTAAATCAAATTGCTATATACTAGCTGGGTTGACTGCCATTTAAAAATAGTTAAAAATGAAAGCAAAACCAAGATGCAAACATACCTTTTCTTTGCCAGAAACTATGATAGCTCCATTGTACGACAGGTCATCAGTGCCATTTCTGTTTGCAAAATCATCTACTTCCAGAAGTATGTTTTGATGCTTCACTGACTGTATGAAATCTTCAATATTTGATCCTAGCATGAAATCAATAACAGAAGGCCATAAAAAGCAAGAAGATGTATGTCAAATTTTTAAAATAAACCACATACACAACCTGAAGTCAATATTTATAGAATATTATGTGAAGGCATGTGTCTTTGGGCATCACAATAATAATATTGGCTCATTCTACCATCTTCTATTTATCAAATCCTAAGCTGTGATGAATTAGTTTTATGATTCTGTTTAGTGCAAATTACAATGTGACCATTAAAACAAAATAATTCTAGGGGCGCCTGGGTGGCTTAGTCAGTTAAGCATCTGCCTTTGGCTCAGGTCATGATCCCAGGGTCCTGGAATAAAGCTCCACGTCTGGCTTTCTGCTCAGTGGGGAGCTTACTTCTCCTTTTCCCTCTGCCTGTAGTTCCCCCTGCTTGTGCTCTCTCTCTTTCTCTGACCAATAAATAAATAAAATCTTTAAAACTAAACAAATAAATAAATAAATCTTTAGGAAAAAAAAATATTTTACATACGTATCTATTACTAAGTATATGTCTATATTGAGTAAGAAATAAAATATATGTAGTAAGAAATAAAAAGAAATATATATTTAATAAGATATATGAATATATGAAATATATATTTAGTAAGATATATGAATATATGAAGTATAAATATAGTAAGAAATGAAATGAAATACATATATTTAGCAAGAAATGAAATATATATAGTAAGAAATGAGAAGAGTGCCACTATCAGACCAAAGTTTTTGATATGCTCCTAAAGGAGAAAGCAGGTGATTGTTTGACAGAGAAATAGAGCTAAGAAAACCCACAGCCTAGAGCACACAAGAGCTAACAACGACAAAGTTAAAACCAATGTCCAAGAAATGGAAACTCAGAGTGGACAAATTCGAGGGGCAAATTGGGCTCCAAAGCCACAGCCATGCTCATTAACTGGTTAACCACACCTGAAACAAAGTGACCACTGTTCTTTCCCCGTGGTCCACGTGGAACAGGCAGCAGGGGCCGTTGTCCCCAGTACACAGATCCCCAGATTTACTTTTTAAGAGATACTACTTGCGGAAAAGAGCAGGGCAAGGTCTAGAGTAACTTCTACAATTACAAGGACAGAATGGAATGGGAAAAGAAAAAAAGAGGACTCTCATTTTTTGGTCATTTGGACTTTGAAATGGAATTCATACTGGGGACACTCAGAAGGGGTTCTGGGGTCATAAAACGGGACCAAGCCCCAGATGAATCAGCATTCCCACCAGGTGGGAAAGGAACATATACATAGAAAATAAGCTTTCCATGCATCCAGTGGACTCCATCTCCACAGTCACCCACATTCCCTTAGGCAAACAGGGATTCCCTGATTTAAAGATGAACATATTACCAAGAATCATCATACTTGGAGAAATGAGGAACAAGATGGCAGAGAAGCCCTGAACTTAAATCCCCAAATACTTCACAATTGAATACAGGGAAGAAAAATAACTAAGTTAATCCAAGCATATTGTTCTTCGAGTAACTGGAGAGGAAAACATATACATAAGACGATGATAGACTGAAAAATAAAAATGAATAGGCTGGGCGCCTGGGTGGCTCAGTGGATTAAGCCTCTGCCTTCAGCTCAGGTCATGATCTCAGGATCCTGGGATGGAGCCCCACATCAGGCTCTCTGCTTGGCAGGGAGCCTGCTTCTTCCTCTCTCTCTGCCTGCCTCTCTGCCTACTTGTGGTCTCTCTCTCGCTTTGTCAAATAAATAAATGAAATCTTTTTAAAAAATGAATAGGCTGACAATGACAGGCTGAAAATTTCTAGATCTTAGAAATAAAATACATAATATGCAAAGATCTCCATTTTAAGGTAGCAGAATGAATAAAACTTACTTTCTAAAACCCAAATGGAAAAGAATGAGAGCAAAAATTAAAAGACCACCTTTGTGTAAAGAGGAGAATCTATCACCCTGAGTCACAACTGTATATAGATACTTAATGGGTTGGGGAACTCATCTAGCGAGATCTCGTATGCTGAATATATACATGTATTTTACATCTTAGGCAGAAACAAATTTTTCTTCAAAGTTCAAGAGTTTGACAAAACCAATTACCCCTAATTTAGGTTAACAAGAGCATGGGTACCAAATTGTCTTAAGGAATCTTCCTAGGTCCTTTTGGAGGGGCATAGGGTATAAAATTTTTTTCTTTATATGTTAATCATATAACATTTGTGTATAATGTTATTTATAATATCTATTATTATTATTATATCTATTATTTGTGTGTAATATTTATGGAACAGGTTAGCTGCTGTAACAAGGAGATCTCACATAGAGTAGTCCAGTCAATATACAAGTTTATTTCTCTCTCACATAATAGCTTAGGGAGATGAGGTAGATAGGAAAATCTGCTTTAACCAGGTTATATAGAAACCCACGCTCCTTCTCTCTTGTCCCACCATCTCCATCATCTCCAAAATCAGAACTATGCACCACCGTACCTCCTCTATTTTCAATAAATATTTTCTATGAATGAAGCCTAAATACATTATTTTCTTGTCTTATGATTTGCTTTCTTTTCCCTCTACATAAAAATAACTTATTTCTGGATTACAATTTTGTTTTTCTCTTCACCTGTGTTATTGATGATCAATAGGCTGGTACGGGGATCTTCTGGAGGTTGTCCAGGAGAGAGGAAATACAGTTCAGATTTAAATTCCCAATCACTCTTTTGAATTAATAGGGCGTAAATTATCTTTTCCACAATCAAAGGGAACATTGCAATCCCAAATACCAAGAGTCTACCAATAAAGAGAAAATAACCACATTAATCTGTAGCAATTTTATTGATCATCAGACTTTACACAGTCTATGCCGGCCATGATTATAGGTGCTGCACTTTTGAAGGTCAGGCGTTCGCACTCCACACAGTATTAAAGGCAACGCTATATAAACACCAGGCTATCAAACCATGAAAACTAAACAGCCCTATTTATAAAGCTAATTAAATTCTGCCATGCAAGCCTCCCTACTGTTAGTAAAATGAAATGTGGTATTTATCCATCTCCTGGCAAGAATGTTGGGTAGTATGTTCTAGTTTTAAATTCTCTTCTGGTTGAACCCTCCCTTGAAACTCACTAACGAAAGCACAGTCCTCTAATACTCACAGAATCAAAAGGTCTTTCTTTCCACGCTTTAACTTTAAGAAACGGAGCCGTGCTATTGCGCGGAGCTGCATTTTCCAGAGGCCCATGTCACTCGCAGTCTTCTCCATTTCAGGGAAAGAAGGGCAAGCTGGCTCTATTTCATGTAGGTTTTCTGTGTCTCTTATCTCTGCTTGTTCAAAATCTACACACACACACACACACACACACACACGTTATTAATCCTTGGACATCACAGCTTTCTCTTTTCGGTAACATTAAAAGTTGAATCACGATGGTTGCAGAGCAAACAATATAAGAAACAAATTAAATTTATAATCTCCACATTCAATAAATTCAATGATAAAATATAACTAAATTCATACCCAAAGAAGAATTCAGTAAAGGGTGACCTTGTTATGCCTAGCCTTTGAAAAGGCATAAAAGGTCCCATATGTAACAATATCCTGAGGGATTTCAAGAAATATTCTCCATAGAAATAGTCAATCATTGATGCTTGAATGTCAGCTATTAAGCTGTCGATAAATTCAAAATGTGGGCAAACGATTACCAGCTCTAAAGTCACCAGACCTGTAGCTGATTCCCAAATACATGACTTATAAGTGGCATGATTTAGGACCAATCACTTAACCTAAGGATCTAGTTTCCTCCTATATAGAATGGCGCCAATGCCTTTTGTTGGAAAGATTATTGTAGAAAGGTAATACACTATATCCACACATTGATCAAAGTTTCTGGGTAGAGGCTCTGTAAATGATTGTCCTTCTTATTATTACAACCCATTAAAATACACAGGAGATGATCCCAGCATTTTCTCCATTATGACCTTAGTGAAATTTTCTACATGGACAAGCTAGGAGCAATTTTTATAAGAAATAACTGCTCAGACTTCATGACTTTGATTGAGAGCCCTTCACATCCTCAGAATATCCAAGAAGCAGTGCGCATCTGGGGATAGGAGAAAACTGCTGAAATAGGAAGCAAAGAGTCTGCGAGGACAAATTTGTTATATCCCCCCAAAAAAGAGATCTGTGTTCAGTCCTAGTAATGATGTTAGGAAACAATACAACCTTTCCCAAACATTAGTCAGATTTGGAATTATTCACACTTCTTAGTGTAAATCATGCATAAAGAATTATAAAATACCAAATTAACACATGATTATTTGGAAATTGATTGTCTTTTAGTCACACAATGCATTTACCTTGTCCAATAGTTGGTTTTCCTTCCAGTTTCATGAAGACGTCATTCAGAGTTGACATGGAAATGTCATAACTCATCACACCCTGGCCAGAACACTTATCAAGCTCACTGAAAAGGTCTAAGGCAACAGACCAGAATAGATACATTTTTAAATATCACACTGATAACAAAACCCAGTAAATTAAAACTTATTTAAAAGGTAATCCAGAATATTGTTCAGGAAATACATGTCTTTGGAGTATCACAGTAAGCAAAAGCAAAATTTTATTAGAATGTTCTTCTTCTCTGAATTGAATATGTCAGAACTTTCCTCTCTACCCTCAAACCATCTATACTCAATTTTATATTCCCAATGCATGAACTTCCAGAACACTTACTTCTTTAAGGAAAGATGAGCAATCAGAAAGAACATCATCTCACCTCCACACTAATCAATGTTAATTTCTACCCATATTCTGGGTTTTGGTTCTGTATGGGTGGACGACTTAGAGCTGCTCCCACCAAAGCCTACATCTTTGACTTGTGTTCTGAATCCTGTTCCATTCAGGTACCTCAAGGACCTCCTAAATTAATCTCTCCTGCCCTAATCTGTGTCGTCAATTTCTCCTACATGTACCAGGCCATCCCAAACAGCAGGAAAAATGCTCTAAGTTAACCCAGTAAACAAACACAAGTAACAACAAAAGCAAAAACCCACTGGCCCCCGCTACACAGATGTACCCATGGCCCAAGGATTTGTCTGTTTCACCCCTTTCAATTGGTCACATCCTATTCAACTGAACCCCCACAAATCTAAATGCTATCTCTATCCCTCCACAGAAACTGTTCTTCTCAAGGTCATCAATGATTCCACATTCTAAATTCAATGGACAAGAGCTTTTTAAAAATTCTTTTAGCTCTCTCTCTCTCTCTCTTTTTCTCCCTCTCTCATTCAGGGACATTCAAAACTCTTGACTACTTCGTCCTTCTACAAACATTGTCTCTCTTGAGTTAATAAAAACATACATATTCTTTTGTTTTTCTTTCAAGTTCATGGGGGGGGGGGCTCTTGATTTCCACCATTCTCTGACTTATCCTCTACTTTCTCCTGAGGGCTCAGTCTTGGCTCACCTTCTCTTTCCATACATTCAAATCCAATCACTTTGCATGAAATCCATCTGTATGCTAAGATCCCAAATCCAATCCTCACTTTGAGTATTCTCTGATTTCCAATATCCTATAACCAACTGTATCCTTAACCACTTAACATCTCCACTTTGAAGTCTAAAAGCATCTCAAAGCAACTGTTTCTAAAACAGAACACTGATTCCTCTTTCTCCATCCTACCCAACTGTCTCTCTCATCATTTTATAGCAAATGACACCATCTTCCACCTGGTGACTTGAGCCAAAATTCTAGAAGTCCCTCTGGATTTTTCATCCATCTTTCAATGGGTACCATGGTCACACAATGATCATCATCTTTCACTTGTAAGTCTGAAATGGTCCTATGGCTGGTCTCCCAACATCTACTCTTCTTCCTCTATATCCAGAGTGCTCTTTTGTAGCCAGAAAATGAAAATATGAGTCACATCACATCAATCCCCCATTTAATGACATTCAGTGGTTTCTCAGTGCAGTTAAGATAAAATTCAAACACCACAGGGCGGCCTCTAAAGCTATATGCTCAAACCTCTATCTATTCCTACAACCTTACCCATCCCCACTTGCCAGTCTCCTCCTGCACTCACGACACTCCAGACATCTCTTTCCCTCCCTCTGCTTGGAATGTTTTTGATAGTTTTCTTCTTTTGTACTTCTGGCACTCTATATAAACCCCAGCCTGACATCGGTTTTCTCTCTAAACCATAAAACCTTGTTTATTATTGCATCATACCATCGTAATATACCTTGGCTTATTGTGTGTCCACTTCTCCCCACCCAACAGAATGCAACCTTGGTGAGGGCAGGGACTCAGATGTCTTATTTAACTCGGTATCACGAGTGTCTCAAGCATTGAGTTTTACATAATAGGTTCCCAATAAACATTGATTATCACCCTCCATATTTCCCATAGGATGTAAGAATGCCCCTGGACTTGCAGAGGTCTAGGGTCAGCATAAAGAGACTGCCATAGACCAAAACATTAACACCAGGAATTTTGGCGGGACATGTTCTTATGGTGGTATCAACATATAGCTCATTATTTTCCTTCCCCAAATGAAAAAAGGAGGATAGTTGTAGCTCATTGGAGAGAATAACACAGTATAGCCTATGGATTTGAGAACACCACCTTGCAGCTCCTGAAGGACACAGAGAGCTGCCTTATTTGGGGGTCAGACTAAATCTGAATCCCTGAGTAGTTGCTTAATAAGATTGAATCATCCAAATGAGCCTCTTTTAAATCAGGGCTGCAGAGAGTTAAACCTTTAATAAACCAAATGTTTAGATAAAAAAGAACATTTTTATAACAAAAAAGACATATATATTTCCTCATTTGTAAGACAGGGAAGACTATAGCACCTGCCTCATAGAATAGTTGTAAGACTAAATGAGTTGATGTGTAGGAAACTATTAGGAACAGTGCCTGACTCATAGTAAACACTGTACAAAGAGTTAGCTGTTATTAGAATTACTTATCAAACAAATCCTAGGTTGGGACTGCTACTCAGCAGACTGGGAACCTATGGTGAATACTTTTGTAGAATAAATAAACTATGTTTTTTTTCTGCAAAATAAATATATACACAATTAAAATATAAAAGGGAATCTATAGCAGACACCTTGTGCGCCACACCCCTCCCTTCTGTACTCATACACAGTAAATCTGCTTATTAACCCCTGCCTGAAGGCATTTTGTTCTGGACTGTGATGTATGCCAAGCTCGTGTTGAGCACAAGCCATCTGGGTTAGAAAATTAATGCTCCTGAAAGCATCTCTTAACCAATGAAGGGTGGAGAGTGCCCAATCAACACCCCAGCTTTCTCACCCTTCTTGTGACATAACTCTGAGCCCCTTGCTCACTTATTCACTTATTTACTCCAATGGTATTACATCTCAATTTCATATTGCAACCATCTGCTCGATAATGCAAACTCCCCTAGCCTCCTTCACTTCTCACTCTCATGTCCCCATTCCCTCCTAGTGTTTCTAGGTATCAGTTACCCAAAAAGGTGCACTAAAGTCCTCATTTCAAGTTCTGCTCTTTAAAGAACCCAAACTAAGACAAAACCCAAATCCATTAAGTAATGAAAGCTGTAATAATGAGGTGAATACTTGCTCCCAAATTTCATGCCATCGTAATCATATTTCAGTTACCTGGAAATTTATTTGTCCTTTCCATGGGCAAAGTATACACAAGCTTTTCTTTGTTTTCTGTTTTTAATTTAGCATCAGGGATGTAATGATTAATGAAGGTTGTTATTTTTTCTGGATCACATACTTCATTTCTGTAAAAACTAATATTTAAAAGAAAAGATCATTGATTTACATTTTCTCTACTGCTATTACAAAAGCAGGGCTTTCACTGAATACCTAACCTTTGAGTACTACTTTACCTGCCTTTAGGGAACAAACAAAATGAGTAAATAACAACACCAGAAGTAATAATAATAATAATAACAGAAGTAATAATGATAATAAGAAAAATCTTATGATCTATACAGAGGATTTGCATAAATTCAGAACAACTACAAATATACAAACACATGCATGCTGGAAGGGAGAGTGTATTTCAAATAGGAAGGTAAATAGGGCAAGGCAAGAACATTAGGCAGAAGAAATTGCTTAGGGAAAGTAATTATACCAGATTGTGTGGATATCAGGAATTAGTGACTAAATAGGGAAGTTTGGCCTACATGCATGTTTTGTTTGGCCATAGGGTTTTTGGTTTGGGTTTTTGAAAATACTTATCACCTGCACACACTTTCTTATTAGCAACAGTGCTCTTAACTCTCTCCTACTTTTGATATTAGCCTCTGAAATTATTTGATTTTGTGCCCAATGCAAGAATGAAAATATGTTACAGGACTGTATGGATCAGCTGAGGGAGACGGACAGTGGGAAGAAGAGAGAGATTGAGGATTCACAGAGCAGGTACCTGGAAAAGTGGTCCATGAAGTAGCCTTGCTGGGATCTGTGAGCCTAGGCTTAGAACTTGGACATTCTGCTTGTCATAAGCATTAACAAAGATATAAGGAGGCAGGAAAAACATTTGGGAAACCCTAGCCAAGAGTTTGGCAAAGATGAAGCATAAAGTCAACTGTCCCTCATAATTGTCTGCCTTTTTGAAATTCCAGTATTGAAAACAGGGGGCGCCTGGGTGGCTCAGTTGGCTAAGCATCTGCCTCCTGCTCAGGTTGTGATCCTGGGGTCCTGGGATTGAGCCCTACATCCAGCTCCCTGATCAGCGAGAGCATGCTTCTCCCTCTTCCCCTGCCTCTCGCCACCCTCCACTCATGCACTTTCTCTCTCTCTCTCTCAAATAAACAAATAAAAATCTTTACAAAAAGAAAGCATATATATGTACACACACACACACACACACACACTCACACACACACATATATCTCCAAAGTCTTTACCTTAAGTGATATCCAAGACCCCATCTTCTCTTCAAAAAGACAGAAGACCCTGCACACTTCAGTCTCCCATTGGACATGATCACTTTTCTATCTGATTAAAAGGAAGCAAGAAAGAAAAGTTGATGGTAGTCATTTCTTCACTCTCTAGAAAATACAGGTGAGGAGCCAATGCTCAGATTTCTAAAAGAGAAGTGTTCTATAGAAATAAATGTATCTAGGGGTGCCTGGGTGGCTCAGTGGGTTAAAGCCTCTGCCTTCAGCTCAGGTCATGATCTCCAGGGTCCTGGGATCGAGCCCTGCATTGGGCTCTCTGCTCAGCGGGGAGCCTGCTTCCCCTCCCTCTCTCTTTGCCTGCCTCTCTGCCTACTTCTGATCTCTCTCTGTCAAATAATTTTTTAAAAAAAGAAAATAAATGTATCTAACATACATTAAAAATTTTGAAACACAAATTAAAATTGATGCATTTAAAATAAGTTTGAGTTCCAGTCTATTTCTGTGCCCTCCAAAATTTCTTGGAAAAAAAACAACACAGAAATTACATTGCCACATCTTCCACTCCATATTCTAAAGAATAAGTGGTTATTTTTCAACCGTATACTGATTTCAATGCTTAAATTAATTGAAAGCTATTTTTTTTATAAAATAGCTAAAAAAAACCTACAATTTTTATTAGCGGTTATAATCTAGCAAATGTACAGCCAGTGAGGAATTCCAGAGGGGGATTAGACTTGCCATTCCCCAGACCACTTTGAAATGGAACACATACGGAAGTCATGGGAGCACAGTGCTTATTTTAGAAATACACATTTCCCAATTTCTTTATTACAAAACTGAGATAAAACCAATAATTACCAGCCAGGATGTCAGCCTCATCCATAAGATTGGTACTCAAGAGGATTACACGGCCTGCTTTGTGTTCCTTGAGGAAGCTCCATACTCGATGCCTTGAAAAGGGATCCAACCCAGCAGTTGGTTCATCTAATAACAAAATCTACAGAGGATGATAATGTATAAAATATGGCTCTCCCACATTGACTCTTCCCACATGGCACCATGGATAACAAATGATAACTGTCCAGCCATTTAGGTCCGATATACTTATATCCGTAGTTTTACAGCAGATTCTCTCTTGATGCATTACAATGAAATCTCTACCACATTTAGGGGTAAAAGAAGAGTTTGACTTTTAACTAATCTCTCTGTATTCCAAGGCATGCAGAATCTCACTTACTTGAGGATCTCCTAAAATGGCAATCCCAAAGGTCAGCTTTCTTTTCTGTCCTTCACTTAAATGTTTAGCAAGGTTATCCTGAATGTTTTGTATGTTCAATTCTAATAAAATTCTTTGTACCTATGCAAGAAAATACACAAAGCTTAAAATCCAAGGCCATTCATACGATACAATTTTAACTATCTGTTACACCAGATAGTTATTATAGGACCTCACTGACAAAGTTGTATTCATAACAGGGCAGGTAAATCACTAAGACAAATTCTGATTAAGTCATGACTTAACTAAGCATGAGCATTTACCTCTTGTTCCACCTCCTGTGGCTGAATCCCTTTTATTTTAGCAAACAGCCTGAGGTTTTCCTTCACAGTGAGTATGTCAAACTGAACATTGAATTGAGGACAAACACCAGTTATCTTTCTGATTTCCTCCAAGTCTTGCATTTCAGAGAGATTTTTATTATAGATGGTAACTGATCCTAAAAATAGAAGTTGAAAATAATTTAACATTGGCAAGATAATACATTTTATTAATGCTTAGAGATTTTATTCAGGAAAATATTGGCATATATTCACAAATATCTAAAATAATGAATTCACGATTTATTAACAACTATGAATTAATCTTAACATATCTATGTTCAGGGTAGCATATATTTTCTCTGGAATATCACATAGCAATGGGATAAGCCTAATGATTTTCATAAAAATCTGTGAAATATAAAGTATAGTCAAAATCCTATAGTCTGGTAAATGATGTTAGATAAAGAAACATTATTTTCTCTTAAGCACTTTCACCTTAAAATAAGAAGGGCAGCACATGACCTTCTAGACATCTTGCCTTTGAGAAATTTCTTTTTGCTCACCTTCTGTTGGAACAGACAACCCACTAAGGATGTTTAGCAATGAAGATTTGCCAGCTCCGCTATGACCCAGAATTGCTGTGATTTGACCTTCATATATGTCAAAGAGCAAGTCTGTTTTTAAAATAAAATGTTAACATTATAAATAAGAGGGTATTAGAAAGAGCTGGTTCCAAAAGCAGAACAAAAAATTTATTTAGCTGTATCTTCTCAAGCTTAAAACATATAATATCCAATATTTTGCCAGCTGCTAAAATAATAGTTATTGTAGAATATTTCTGAAATAAATACAACCACTTAAGAAGACAAACTTAACTATAATTTCAAGTATTAACATTGTAATACACTTACTTCCAGTGTATACAGGTGTGCAGATATGAACATGTAAATATATATATATATATATATGGATTTTTATCATACTCTATTCTTTCCTAGCTTACATTTTCAAATGTTAAATGTTGAACATTTTTCATGGCATTAATTACCTTTTAAAATATATTCACCAAAAATGTATATTTTCACCTGTTATAAATGTTCTATTCTTTTATTACAAACATTTTGCCTTTACAGGTCAGTAGAAAAAAATTATTTATCTAAGAATCCTTTATTATTTTTTGTTTTGTTTACATCAAGTGAAAACCAATCTCTGTTATGAAAAGTTGTTGGATGAAATTCTTAAGAATTTTATAATACGTTATATCTGAGAGATCAGGTTCCTTCAATTAAATTATGTGACCTACTTTCAAACATTATTGAAATTAATTAACAACTGGGATGAATTCCAGTTCATCCATTTTCTAACTGGATGATCTTGGATAAACTAAACACTGCAATGTTCACTTTACTCAGCTATTAAAGTGCTGGTAATAATAATTACATTTAAAGAGAAAATTTTTCCTATTGTAATCTAATCCATTAAAACTCTCACTTATAATTTGACTAAAAGATTCTTTAAAAAATTAGAAAAATAAGCTCAAATAATTATGAAAAGTTAAAGAATAGCAAGATATTACTCTTGACTACATGGTATTAAAATATGTCAGAGAAGGGGGAGCCTGGGTGGCTCAGTTGGTTGGACATCTGCCTTCGGCTGAGGTCATGATCCCATGGACCTGGGATCAAGCCCTGAGTTGGGCTCCCTGCTTAGTGGGGAGTCTGCTTCTCCCTTTCCCTCTGACCCCCCTTCTTACTTGCTCACTCTCTCCCTGTATCTCTCTCAAATAAATAAAATCTTTTAAAAATTTTTGGAGAACTATTATAATTAAAATAACATGTTAGTAACACAGTAACCAGTGGAATACATATCATAATTAAAATAATGTTACTACTCCAGAATACATTGACTGATGGAAGGCAAAAGAAGCCCAAGACAGAGCAAAGTAAACATAAAAAATAAAGATAAATGAAACAGTCTTTTAAATACACCAAAAAATGAATTAATTAACAAATAATATTGGGATAACTAAATAAATACAGCAATAAATTTTATATTTACTGTTTTTAAATGGAAAAAAATGGTGTTTTCCAGGGTGAGAGAAAACTAATGATATCTATCTTGGAACTGATCTATATTAATTGGAAAAAATAAATATAACCCTCAGTTTCTTCATCTGCAAAATGGAAGAGATACTATGTATCTCATAGGATTAAATGAAAAAAATCACTTATCATAGTTGCCAGAACACACTGAGTACTCAATAAACTTAAAGTGTTTGTTAGTATTATTATTGTTGTTATTTTTAATTATTGCTATTCCCACAAGTATATACATTTTTGTAAGCTTGAAGGGAAATGATTTGAAATATGAATAAGGAGGTTAAATATACAGTCCTTTTGAGTAATCTGCTCTTAGATATTTATATTCAGAAATTATGATATTTACAAAGATTGAACAAGAAGGCTCATTATAGAATTTTTTTATGATAATGAGTAATTGGAAACAAGCCAAACTGTGTACATGACTGTAAGTAAGTCAAGATAGCCATACAACAGAGTCCTGTCAGCCACTGAAAGATAGGCTGTAGGTAAGGACTTCAAAGTGTGTTCCCAAAGGTGTTCCAAAGCTGCTACAGGAACTAGCTGCGTGGGGAGAAGGTTGAGAGAGTACAGCTCCCCCTTACTTGCCAAAGAACAAATGTAACTGGTGATTTCATATGGTTTTCCGTGCACTGATATTCATTGGGTTTTTTTTTCTTTTTTTTCTTAATATTTTATTTATTAATTTGACAGACAGAGATCACAAGTAGGCAGAAGCAGACAGAGGGGGAATGGGAAGCAGACTCCCCACCGAGCAGGGAGCCTGATGCGGGGCTCGATCCCATGACCCTGAGATCATGACCTGAGCCGAAGGCAGAGTCTTAACCCTCGGAGCCACCCAGGCACCCCCATTGGTTTTCACTTTAAAAATTTTTTGGAAGATGTCTAGATGTAAAAAGTAGTTCGTGGTTATTGATGAGTACAGAAGTAGTGTATCACGGAATCTGGAAATTAAAATGACAAATTTAAAAAACACTTCAATATATCCTTGGCTAAAATTAAAGAAAGAAACCACAGATCTAGATGGCATCGGAGGGGACACACCTGAGGTGAGAATCAATTTGCTGACATGGGTACAGGAAACTCTCAAAGTGAGAAATGATCTCAGAGGACTACATAAGGTCTGAGTGAAGGGGCACTCTCTTCCAGAAAGTAAATGTGAGGTACACGCATCGGGTGGAGAACTCTCAACCTTGGGGGAGTTCCGTGGCTCTTCTTTTGTAACTTTTAAGGCTTCCATCTCTTGTAAAATTCAATTACATTCTCCCTAAAAACTATTATTAATAAAAGCAAGCTGTCCTCTATGAAATGTAGCCACGAACTTGGAGGTTTACTTAAATGTTTACTATAGAAAACTGTATTTGTTAGAATTTACTATCAGATACGTTGGCTGATTCAAAATTATAACTTTGTTTCCCCTGGGGATAGTGACTTATGAAATATAATTCACAGTCTATGGTGTTACTCATCTCCTTTTAGTTAATCTCACCAGTACATAGAAACTATGTAGATTCCCTGGGTGGTATAAAAAATTATCAACTTTAAGGCTAAATGTTCTTCCCTCACAGTGCAAATAAAACACAATATGGTTTTTTAGCAAACTCATCTTTAAAAACAAAACAAAACAAAAAAAACAAAACAAAAAACATTGTGTCACCCCATTCTTGGAAATTGATAGATGCATGAAACATCTAGAAGGATTTATAGCCAGATCTTAATCATTACTCTCCAAGGTGCGGAGTTAGAGTGTTTGGGTTGTTTTCCTTTTCTGTTTTCACATGGAATTTCCTCCATTTTTTGTAATAAAGAAGTCAATGAAACAATGAAATATTTGTCTTTACCTTTCAATGCTTCCATTTTCCCAGACTTGCTGGTATATTCTTTTTTAACATTTCTGATTCTGAAATAACAGAAGTGGTGTTTACTCAGCCAACACAGAAATAAGTAGGGATGAGGAACAACCCCAGTTAAAGTGACGGATACATCAATGTCTTTATGTGAAATAAGGGATGGCATATCCATCCAGTCTACTCAGAAAGACAAAGATTATTTTTGATTAATCGTTTCCCCTCAGAGAGAAAATAAAAGAGTCTCTTTGAAAAGTTCAATTAAATGATTAGTGTTTTGCTTAGAAAAGGAGAACACTTTGGAATTATTACTTTCTTCCTCTAGCCTTAGAATATTTGATGTGTTCTACTCCGAACAAGATCAGCTCATTTATCTGCACTCTTTAAGTATACCCTCCCACCTTCTCCCATTCCCTCCAAACTTGCTCATTAATCAGACCCTCTGTCACCTGCATTTTCTATAGTTCTCTCTCGGATAGCTTCTCTTTGGCCTGTAACTCTGCTTTGGATACAATCAGATTTCGCTCCTCCCCTCATTTTAAAACATTTTACAAAATAAGATTATAAATTTGCCAGGTCTACCTTCTCACTTCTCACTTTTTCCTCAGTCACTCTGGCTTCTGAGTCCATTACTGTAGTGAGGGAACATTGCAACAAAGACTTTTCTATCCTTACTTATGGAATAATGAGTTGCTATTGGTGACACTGTCCTTGTTAAAAGTGTCTACATTCAAGTTACCTACATTCAAGTTAACATCGAACTTACTGGTTTCCCTCCTACCTCCTATCTTTCTAAATGTCTCTTCTTCTTCTTCTTCTTCTTATTATTATTATTATTATTATTATCAATTAACCGGCATATAGTACATCATAAGTTTTTGTTGTAGTATTCAATGATTCATTAGTTGCATAAAACACCCAGTGCTCATCCCAACACATCCTTCTCTGTTTCCTTGAAAGGTCCTCTTCATTTGCCAAATACATCATCTTGGTCTTCCGCAGGGTTCTCCATGTACATTCTGGTCTTCTCAACTCTAGATCCTCTTAATGAGTTATGTTACTGATTCTTGTGGTTTTAACACCAACCTAAAGTTGACCCTATCCTTTTCCCTGAGCATTAGGCTCCCACATCTAAAGGTTTCATCTGAACATCACACGCGTGCATTCTCTAAATGAGTGATTACCAAACTTGAATGCATATTAGAATCCCAAAGGAAACTAATCCAGGACAAGGCAGGAACCAGATTTGACAGATGAGAAATGTCATGACTACATAAGATCAGTGCATCTTCAAATTCAGAGGGAAACAGAATTGAGCCACCCTTTTCTCTGAACATGAATCAAAATGAAGGTAAGGAAATTTATTCAACCAGGATGCTGGCAGTGGTGGAGGGTGGATCACCAAAGAGTCAGGAAATACAAAAGAGATAGACTTAAAAGGTGTTAAATCTGACAGGGTGTTTTATCTCTGCCTTTCTTTGAACAGGGAGACACCATTTTAAAATGGGGGTTTTAGGCTTTATTTTAATAAAGAAACTTCCATTAGAACCACCAGTTGTTTTTGGATTTCAGGGATGAAGATAGCCAATAGCCATTTGTTTGGGGCAGACATCCTGCCTATGTTCTGGGAATATTGCATGAATGAGCTAAAGTTGCAGGAATGGATAGTTGTGCAAACAAATGTCCCCAGAGAAGGAAAAATTGGAAGGGGGCTAATAGTTGAAAGGGAGCCAGTTGTGAATAAAAAATAGATATTTATACATAGGCAAAATAATGATTCTGGGTAGAATTCTTCATGAGTCCCTCTAAACTGCCAGATGTATATAGCTAACAGCTGGCTAGGGAAAGAGGAAGTTCTCATTGGTTATAAAGGGGAGAGCACCTGTGGAAAGGAGAATCAACACAGAAATAAGGAGGAAGACAAAATGGAGGGTGATGTCATAACATTATATGGAGCGAAGCAAAAATAATTTTTCTTTTAGGAGCAATCAGGAGACATTGGTGGTCACATGGGAGAGTTCAAAGTAACATTCACAAAGGCAAATTTGTTCTTCAATATTTTGCCCAGGCTCACCCAGTTGCTGTCGGTCAATAATTCATTTGCCTTACACCCATCTGTGGCTATAAATGTGGTTACCTGATGGCTTCTTTTCCTTGGAATTCTGGAGCTACTGGTTCAAAACAGTCCTCAGAGGGAGGCTCAGATTCTATTTCTTTCTCGATGACCTTATTATTAGTCCTCTGGTGTTGGAAACAAGATGAGTTCAGGAAAAATAATGGAGAATAATGGTGCTCATCCCCATCTAATTAGTCAAAAGGCAATAAAATATTGGATCAGTTACATTAGAACAATGAGTAAAGAAGACTTTTTCAGAACCATACAGAGTATCTTAGACTTTTAAGCATCATAGAGAAACTCTTTTCTTCCTAACTTCCTATTACTGAAAAGAAAACTTGTTGTGAAGCAAACAACGAAAATTCAAAGGAAATAACGTATTACCACAAAAGTTAAACAGTATAATAGAACTTTCAAGAAAGCATATATAAGCCAAAGTTCTGGAAAAAATGTAATAAAAAGGTATTTAGAATGAGTGAAACCAAATATTTGGGGGGAGAGCCCTTACACAGCACATAAAAACAACTAAAACATGTTTGTGAACTTAAATCACTTGACCACAGGGGTGCATGGTTGGTTTTTGATTTGGGCTCAGCTCATGATCTCAGGGTGGTGACATCCAGCCCCTCATCAGCCTCTGCCCTGAGCATGAAGCCTGCTTAAGATTTTATCTTGACCGTTGCCCCTCCCCTCACTCATGGCGTTTTCTCGCAAAGAAAAAAAAAAAAAAGAAAAAGAAAAGAAAAAAATAAATCACAAAGCATTAGAGACTGTGGACTCTGAGAAGCAAACTGAGGATTTTGGAGGGGAGAAGAGTTGGGGGCTTGGGTGGGCCTGGTGGTGAGTATTAAGGAGGGCACGTATTGCATGGAGCACTGGGTGTGGTGCATAAATAATGAATCTTGGAACAATGAAAAAAATTAAATTTTAAAAATTAAAAAAAAAAATCACTTGATCACAACAATAGGGTTGAATATCATACTGAAATTCCCATGGTATGTGAGTGCAAAGTACAGGGAGAAATTGTATCTGTTCAGCATAAATATATTTGCATTTTCCAAATTTGAAACAATGAAGTGGGGTTTGTCACTAAGGGCTTTACCAGAAGTCACAGAAAGAAAGGGATATATAAAATGATTGCATAGAAACATGTAAGACAGTTTTAAATACAAAGTGGAAAGAACATAAAAAAATAAGATAAATAAATAAAATTTGCAAGGAAAAATGGCATTCTGATTCTAGCATGTGTGAAGGAATGCTGGACTTGGGAAATTTTTGTTTGTGAGATAGAGAAAATTTAACTGAGTAATGTAGTTTTGTAAATATGAACAACATATAAAAAAGTTTCAGAATAATGCTGAAAATATTCTATTTTTTATGTTGTTATTTCCTTAAAGGATAGACATCTCCCCTTCTGAAATGTTCCTCCCAAGGGGAATCAGGGAGAACCTGATTATTTCACATCTGAGGCCCTTTCTAGCTATTCAGTTTACAATCTGCCCCACATTCTTGTTGGAACTATTTATTTTTTTCTTAAAGATTTATTAATTTATTAGAAAGACCACAGGAGGGGGCAAGAACAGAGGGAGAGATCTCAAGCAGACTCCCGACTGAGCAGGGAGCCCGACACCGGGCTCGAGCCACAACTCTGAGATCAAGACCTGAGCTGAAACCAAGAGTCAGACATGCAGCTGACTGAGCCACCCAAGTGCCCCAAGAATATTTATTAAGAAGCACTTTCACTGTACGATGGCTCTACACTAGTCAAAGCCATGTTAAGAACTAACTTATTTCAGCCTGTTCTAAAACAAATCTTAAATATCATTCTTTAAAAACATTTCTGGGGGGCACCTGGGTTGCTCAGTGGGTTAAGCCTCTGCCTTCGGCTCAGATCAAGATCTCAGGGTCCTGGGATCAAGCCCTGCATCAGGCTCTCTGCTCAGCAGGGAGCCTGCTTTCCCTTGCCTCTCTGCCTGCCTCTCTGCCTACTTGTGATCCCTCTCTGTCAAATAAATGGGTAAAATCTTAAAAAAAAAAAAAAAAAGTTCAGGGATTCTTGAAAAAAAAAGTAACATTATTTAATTACTGTGTATTTGTAATGTATATTTTTCAAACCAGGAGAATTGTTTTTACATATAAATTCAAACCATTAAAACTCTGAAGTAGAAATTAAGAACTCATTCAGCTTGTGATGGGAAAAATTTGTTACTCTTTATTTCTTAATATACATTTACATAACCTTCAGTAAAAATATACAGTGTGATCAGTATGTGCAGAGGTCAGAGAAAAGATACCTTTACTTACAGGGTAAGATTTTGTCAAAGTATAATGCCAATGCCAAGTAGAAAAGTGCATCAAAAGCCAATATGGAAAAAGTTGCGATCATTACATATGAGTCTCCTGAAGGGTCAGGAAAAATTATACCATTCATAGTATTATCCAAGTAGATAATCTAAAATTTGGACAAAAATAGTAATTAATAAATATGTAAGATAAATATATACAAATAATATGACATAGCAGCAAGAATTATCATTTTATTGAACAGCTTTTTTGAGAAGCCCTTATAACGAAGTTATTGGTGTAACTATTTCTATATGATAGCAATCCAAGGATTATTAGAAGGAAATACCAACTTTTTTTTTTTAAGATTTTATTTATTCATTTGACAGACAGAGATCACAAGTAGGCAGAGAGGCAGGCAGAGAGAGAGGAGGAAGCAGGCTCCCTGCCGAGCAGAGAGCCCGATGCGGGGCTGGATCCCAGGACCCTGAGATCATGACGTGAGCCGGAGGCAGAGGCTTTAACCCACTGAGCCACCCAGGCGCCCCAGGAAATACCAACTTTAAAAATATAATATTCTAAGAATAGGAATATTTTTTAAAGATTTTATTTATTGGGCACCTGGGATCGAGCCCCACATTGGGCTCTCTGCTGAGCAGGGAGCCTGCTTCCTCCTCTCTCTCTGCCTGCCTCTCTGCCTACTTGTGATCTCTGTCAAATAAATAAACAAAATCTTTTTAAAAAGGATTTAAAAAAAGATCTTTTTTTAAAAGATTTTATTTATTTATTACAGAGAAAGAGCACAAGCAGGAGGAGGGGCAGGCAGAGGAAGAAGTAGGCTCCCCACTGAGGAGGGATCAAGCCCAACACGGGAACACTGGGCTTGATCCCAGGACCCTGGGAATCATGACCTAAGCTGAAGACAGACACTTAAGGGACTGAGCAACTCAGGTGCCACTAAGAATAGGAATTTAAATGATAATTATTTTTTGTGTTCATAAGGTCATTGCAATATTGCAAAATATCTATCCTATGCAGCAAAAAATAGTCATTTTAGAAAGAAAATGAAGAATTATTTGAAGTATCTTAGTAGGATAATGATAAGAAAACTTCTTTTTCTAGTTATTACTGCAAATAAAGACATGTTTACTTATCAGTTGCATCTCTACATTAACAACAACATTTAAAAATAATAATTTAAACACAGATGCTATTTATTATGGCATCAAAAGTATCAGAAACTTTGGAATATATAAAAAATGTGCAAGACTCAATACTTAAAATTAAAACAATTACTAAATGAAAATGAATGTGAAGATATCTTATGTTCATGATCAAAAAGAAATGTCAGGGTGCCAGGGTGGCTCAGTCAGTTAAATGTCCAGCTCTTGATTTCAGCTCAGGTCATGATCTCAGGGTCATGGGATCCACCCCCGAGATCGACTCCATGCTCAGTGGAGAGTCTGCATGAGATTCTCTCTCTCCCTCTACCCCTCCCTGCTGCAAGTGCTCTCTTCCTCTCTCTCTCTCTCACGTTCTCTCTTTCTCTTAAATAAAAAACTAAATTTCTTTTAAAAGTGTCAATGTCCCTCAAATTGATTGAAAATTTCAACTGTACCAAAATGTCAACAGCTTTGTGCACACATACATATGTGCGTGTGTAACTTGATAAGTTAATTCTAAAATTTACATCATTCAAAGAACCTAGAATAGAAAAGACTCTCTTGGAAAAGAAAATCAAGTGGTAAAATTATTACTACCAGATATCAAGACACATCCATAAAAACAATTAAGACAATGTGGCAACAGAGCAAGGACAGACAGATCAATACATGATTGGTTGAGCTGTGACAAAGGAAATACGCAATCCATTCAGGGAAGGGATGCCTTTTCAATAAATGAAGTGGAAGAAACTGGATATCCATGTAGAAAAATTAATATTCCTTCTACCTATAGATACACAAAAGTTATTTTGAAATAGATTTTGTATCTGAATATAAAAGCTGAATCAACTGAGCTTTCAAAAAAATGGAGGAATATCTTTATACTCTTGGGGAATGCAATGATTTCTGAAAGGTACAAAAGCACTCTACAGAGAAGAAAACTTGACAAACTGGACTTTATCAAAATTAAGGAACTTGTTCATTAAAAGCACCATTAAAAGAGAAAAACTGTCAGCAACGAGTAACTGAAAAATGTCTCATATGCAGCATATATAAGAAATTCCTACAAAGTAATGAGGAAAAAGTTTTAAAAAGTCAGTTAAAAAACAGGGGAAAGGGGCACCTGGATGACTTAGCCGGTTAAGTGTCTGCTTTTGGTTCAGGTTTCCATCCCTGTGTCCTGGGGCTGAGCTCAGCAGGGAATCTGCTTCTCCCTCTGCCTCTGCCCCCCCACCCCTCATGTTCTTACTCTTGCTCTTTCTCTCTCTCAAGTGAATAAATACAAAATCTTTTTCTAAAATGTGGGGGCAAGACCTAGATAGGCACTTTGTAAAAGAGAAAAACCCCAAAATACCTCTACACATATGGAAGAGAATTAAATTTCATAAAAAAAATCAGGAAAATGCAAATTAATACCACACAGATTATTCCCACAGATCTACCAGAAAGGCTAAAATTTGGACGACTGACAATACCAAATGCCAGTAAACATGTATAACTCTGAACTCTTGGTGCAAAAGTAAATTGATGCAGTCACTTTGGAAAACTATTTGGCAGTAGCTGTGAGGATTAAGATACACATATCCTAAGTCCTACTATTCAACTCCTACATAGGTACCAAAGAGAACTGAATGCCCATATTCACTAGGAAATATGTGTAAGAATTTTTTTTCACAGAATATTAGTCAAAAACTGGAAAATATTTTTGTTCATCAATAAGAAAATCGATGGCACAGTCACCCAATAGAATACTACATGACACTCTACTACAGCAACACTCCAACTGTGGGTAAGATCTGAAAACATAATGTTGAGTGGGAAAAGAGCCAGATCTAAAAAGAAAAAACAACAACAACAACAACAACAAAAAACACTTTGTAGAGTAGCACTTATATAAAGTTGAAAACAGGCAACACTAAAAAATTATACTTAGAAACACACATTAGGCGATAAATGAAAAGGCAAGAAGTGATGATCACAACACTTTTATCTTTAAGAGGGAGGAGTGTTTGGAGTTTTGACGTTGTGGCATCCTTCTACTTCTTGATCTGGTTCATGATTATTTTGAAATACTTAATAATTATTTGTTAAGCTCTTGATAGTCCTGAAAACTTTTCAGATTTTAGGCTTCAAACAGAGGTTTATACAACAATTTTTAATAAACTAGAGAATGCCTTTGTTATGTAAAGTACAAGGAAAGGGAAACAGTTGCATATGAAATATAAGAAGAGAATACTTCAAAATGAAAATACACCCGAGATGTGAAAATCTGTCTTAGTCAAGATGTTTTAATCAAGTTTCCTTGTGTGATGATGAGTTTTCTATAATGCAATGATAACATTTTCAAATCTAGCTTTAGGGGAAAAAAACTGTTTAGAATAAATGCTCTTATTTTGAAAGTGTTTGACTCTGAAGAGTCATGAAATAGCAAATTCTTTTGAAAGTTCAGTAATAAATGAATTAACTATGTTCTTACCTTACTCATTCCAGCAGTGAAGGCAAAGGGGCTACAAAAACTCAAAATCCACTCCAGAGAGGAAGGAAGTTGTCTATAATACACAGCGAATCCCACACCCCCACAAAAGATATTAAAGAGAAACATAACCAAATTGGTGAGGAGAGTTTTCTTTAATAACACGCTCATCAGGAATGTTAGAGCAATCTGAAAGAAAGAGAGAAGATAATCTATTCGTTCAACAGATTTAGTTCACCGAGAATCATTGGCAGCACAAAAAAACATGGATCTTTACATCATAAGTATTTATCAGTGAGACGGTGATGAAATATTTATGTATAACAATGATCAGCTCTTCCCTCAACGCTTTTATAAAGAGGATCCTTTTTTGCCCTCCTCAACTACTGGGCTTTTGTTGTTAAAGAAAGGGCAGGGGAAAAGCTGTCTGAGAGTTGGGGAAAGAATAGAAATGCAGACCTGGAAACACTGAGAGAACCTACATTAATGTATTAACAAAGAGCATCTATGTACCGTCTGCAGAATTTAGAGGCTCCTGTTTTACAAGAAGGAAGAGGCATGACATGGGGCATGAGGATAAGGTGGAGGGTCAGAGGGAGATACTGTGAAACCCACCACGTTACAGAGACTTTGGGGAAAGGAGATGGGTCCACCCCTCAAGGGCATCCTCACTAAAATATTCTAGAAAAGCCTTAGAGTTGGGACACCTGGGTGGCTTAGTTGGTTAAGCTGCTGCTTTCAGCTCCGGTCATGATCCCAGGGCCCTGGGATCAAGTCCTGCATCGGGCTCCTTGCTCAGCGGAGAGTCTGCTTCTCTCTCTGCCTCTGCCTGCCTGCTTGTGCTCTTGCTCTCTCTCTCTCTCTCTCTGATAAATAAATAAATAAATAAACAAACAAATAAGATTAAAAAAAAAAAGAAAAGCCTTAGAGTCAAAATATTTTCAGAATCAGAATTTTTTTTTCTTTTTGATGCATCGTACATTAATTCAGACCTTTATGCAAAAGAGAGGTCCAATTTTATTTACATCATTTTCTCATACTCATAGACTTTCTGAAGCAAACACACACACACACACACACACACAGAGGACATGAAGGAAATAACTAGTAACCTCCAGAGAAATTAATTTTTGCTACAGATAGCTAAGATCTAAAGCAGAGAATGTGGTAATACATGTATGAACTTACCAAAGATAAGCCATATAAGAAAAAGAGTGTAAATATCACCATGAAGCCTGTCATGACTATAATTTGGGTAGATATTATAATAACTGTAATCATTATGGAAATAACGAAGATGAAGGTAGCATAGATTAAGCTGCAGGAAAGCCTAAAAAAAGACAAAAAAGTTATTTCAGCGATTTCAACTTCATTATGAAATATTTAAACCATACAAAAATATCTAAAGAACAGTACGCTATTTACCTTTCTACTTGCCACCTAGATTAGTAACTACAGTATTACTAATCAACCACATGGGCATGGCTGTGCTGCTGCCTACTGGCTAGGCATCAGTTCTGTGTTCACATATTGTATAAATAGGATGAATGCTACATAAATTGTATCATTTTGTACGTGTCCCTCTGCTGCTTGCCTTTAACAATGTTATACATTGCTGTGTAATGGTTCATTGTCTGAATATATCCCAAAGTTTTCCTCATCATAGACATTCAGGTTGTTTCCAATTTTTATTTCTGGTGCATGGTTGCTAAGAACACGCTTGCACTTGGGAAACAAAAACAAAATAAGGTGAAAATTGAGAAGGAGTCACACCAGAAGAGGCGCTGAACTCTAGGAAACAAACTGAGGGTTTGTTAAGGAGGGCACTGAATGGAATGAGTCCTGGGTGTTACATACAACGGATGAAGCACTAAATTCTGCCTCTGACATTAATTACAAAAAGAAAAGAAAAGAAAAGAAAAAAAGCACATCCTTGTATGTGTCTTTTTTGGAAAAAGCACAAAAATTTCTCTAAGGTGTAACGGCTGAATTGAAGAGAGTAAGCTTTTGTGTGTTTGGTGCTATCACATATTACTGAGATATTCTAATTGTAGAAGTGGAAGGAAATGTAACAGCTGCTGATCAATCCAGGAACCATGCAAGCACTGGGGGCAGATGATAATTTGAGCATTTTTGAGGATCTCAGCTAGCGGGACCTCCACTCTCCCTAATAGTAGAAAATTGAAATTTCATAACTCCATAAAGCCTATCCTATTGTTGCTATTCTTATTTATGATTTCTTTCTTAAACTGATATAAATAATGGTATGCCCTTCGGTGTTCATACAGCTTTGGTTTAGATGTGCTGGTGTTCACATGTTTATGAGGGAGTTATTAAGAAATAGTATTCAGTGTTAAATCTAACAAGCCTTCAGGGTGTTTGAGTTCAAGCCTCTCATTTTCCAGATAAGTAAACTATAGTTCCTATAGTACTTAATAGGCCTTTTCAAGGTCAACAAAGTATATGAATAACAAAACTAAGATTTGTTGCAGCCCTTCCTAGTTCACAGCTCCTTCCTCTACATAAAATTGCCTAACTAAATGAGAATTCAACTGCTGAAAAAAATAGCGAGATTATTAAAACCAGGAACTTGCATCAATATGTCCCAGTACAACGGTTTAATTACTGCTTATTCGACTTCTTTTTAAAGGTCATGTCATTACAATGATTCAGCCTTTGTTAGAAACATCAGCGTTTTTGGAAAGCATATGGCATTCTGCAGAATCCACTTCCTGAGTACAGAAGGGAACTACTATAGGTAGGAATTGAAAAATCTATGGAGTAGGAGAATTAACACATGAAGGAACTTAAAACATTACCTAGAAAAGGGAACTCACTGCAGAGAGTGGAGTGAGGGGAGATGTTAATAAAGCAATAAAAACCTTCATGATAAAAACACAGTAATTCAGGGATCACACAAAGTAATTTAACAAAGTAACTCAGAAATTCTCATGCATTTCACATTTATTATATTACTTTAAAAAAGGCTGCCATAAAATTTATTTCCAATAGACACCCGGTACTTAATAAAAACATTACAGATTTTTTCCCTCTTGGTTTTAAGGGCATATAAATCCATTTTGCTAAATTTAGGTTACATGCATAGGAGGAAGTATTTATCCTGAGAATGAACCCACATCTAAATATCCAATACCTTTGTGATTTTAATCTAGAGTTGACTTGTGCTTACCTATTCTCAGAAGACTGCAAGGATGCTGCCCCACAGGATACTCACTGGGTGGAAAAATAGTCCTCTTTACACAGATTTCCCCTCCTTTTCCCTCCTAACAGACTCCATTCATTCCTTTGCATTTGCCAAAGTTCCACTGCAAACCAATCTTCTCCTTCCTTTTTCATTTCAGAAAATGTTTCCTCTTTTTTCTACTTCATGATTACGGTATAATAGAATCAAAACTCCCTCCTTTAACCAAATACACTTCATAGAAAATTTAAAATTTCCTAAACCATAATTTTATTTCAGAGAATATGTGGCTTGCAAATAGTTCCTTATCCATTCCAGATAGTCGACTCCACATTCATAAGCACTAATTTTCTTTCTTTTTTTTTTTAAGATTTTATTTATTTATTTGACTGACAGAGATCACAAGTAGGCAGAGAGGCAGGCACAGAGAGAGGAGGAAGCAGGCTCCCTGCTGAGCAAAGAGTCCAAGGTGAGACTTGATCCCAGTACCCTGGGATCATGACCTGAGCCCAAAGTAGAGGCTTTAACCCACTGAGCCACCCAGGCGCCCCATAAACACTAATTTTCTCGATATGGGTACTATACAAAGAAATATCATCTAGGATTCAATGTTGAAAAATGTTAAGCTTCTTTTGGGGTAAAAAAAACATTATTTTTTCATTTTTTTTTTCCTTTTCCTAGACAACGTGGATTTTGTAACTGATTGTGTTGCAGAATTTTCTGCTTTGGCCTCTTGGAAGCTTAGAGCTCTCATGATCTGCATTTTTACCTGCTGGTCTTACCTACTTATCATTTTGTTAGGTCCTTGTTTCTACTCCTCAATTATTTGTTTTTATTATAATACAAATACATGTAGACAGATAGATATATACATAAATATACATACATTTAAGTATATTTAAAAATAATTGAAATCATTTGTGAATGAAACAAGATACAAATATAACAATATAGGAAGCAAATGTTCTTTTTAAGCCGTTCTTATATGCCATCCCAAGTGCTGTATTTGCTGGCCACATTTTCAACATACAGCATTTAAGTGCTGCAAAAAATACATCCCTCATGGGGCACCTGGGTGGCTCAATGGGTTAAACCCTCTGCCTTTGGCTTGGGTCCTGATCCCAGGGTCCTGGGATTGAGCCCCACATGGGGCTCTCTGCTCGGCAGGGAGCCTGCTTCCCCCTCTCTCTCTGCCTGCCTCTCTGCCTACTTGTGATCTCTGTCTGTCAAATAAATAAATAAAATCTTAAAAAAAAAAATACATCCCTCATGACCAAACCTCTGAACACAAGCCAGCCACTACAGGATCATACTCTTTCAACGTGAGGAGGTGTGGAGAAATCAAATGATAACTGTGGGCAGACCAAGCAGGAGAGTTGCAATCTGGGCGGCTGGGCTGGAGTCCCAGCTCTAGAACACATCTTCCATTTGATATTGGGCAACTCTTTTACCCTCTTTGATCTTCCTGGAACCTCGATCATAGCATTAGCTTAACATACTTATGGCGTGGAAAAAGTGCTCAGCAAATCATAATCACTATTTTGCATAACAAAATTTTAAAAGGAGTAAATCAAAAAATCAGAACAAAAGAAAAAAACAGCCAGTGTGTCAAGCTTAACTGCAATGTTGTGAAATAATAACACATTTTTACTGTTTCCAAATTTCTGATTATTCATTTATACTCACCAGAAGGCTGATTCTTGCAGACCCATTATTTTCATAAAATCCTTGCACTTTTTTCTCTCTTTTGTAACACTGAGTGATACAAAATATATAAACGGGAAAAAGTAAAGCAGGCAGTAGAAAATAAACAGTTCCTTTTGAAGAACGTCTTTATACCTAAAAGGTAAAGTCTTCATATTTACAGCAGTAGTTGACATCAACTCTTCCACCACAGAGTGATTTGTTGTGATCTACAGGAGGGTTTAAACAAACAAAATCATTATTAAAAAATAGAAACTGGTGAGACCTGATTAAGCTATGGAAATTATAGCAATATCAATTTCCCGGTTTTAATATTATTCTGCAGTTATGCAAGATATAACAGGAGGCACTGTGTGAAGGGCACATGGACCTCCCTGCACATTGTTTTTGCAATTTCTTGTCATTCCGGAACTACTTGAAAATTTAAAGTTAAAAACAAAAACAATGTGTTCCTTTGCCTAAATCCAATTTCTGCATTTGTTTTTTGTTTTGTTTAAAGATTTTATTTATTTATTTGAGAGAGAGAGAGTGAGAGCATGAGAGGGGAGAAGGTCAGAGGGAGAAGCAGACGCCCCACGGAGCTGGGAGCCTGATGTGGGACTCGATCCCAGGACTCCAGGATCATGACCTGAGCCGAAGGCAGCCGCTGAACCAACTGAGCCACCCAGGTGCCCCAATTTCAGCATGTGTATACCTGCTTCATTATATAAACATGAAAACCTGAGTACGTGTCATCCTTCATCACAACCTGGATGCCTATGGAATTAGCTTACATTAACTTTAGAACTTTCGTTACCTGTATAATAGCAGCATTAAGTGCGGCTTGTAAAGCCACAAATCCACTACTCCAGTATTTGGACAGAGAACAGGAATGCTCATCATCATCCAGATTCCAGCAATGAGCTACGAGCCCAAAGAAGAGCATAACCAACATTATCAGGTGAAAGCAATTCAAGAATAAAAAACAAGAATCCAAGAGAAATCAGTCTAGAGGAGGCTCCACCGGTCAGAACTTACAGCCACATAGAAAAAAAGAGGAACAAATGAAAATTCTTACGGAGGCAATTTTATTCATGGAGACCGTAGCTTCCATAGAAAGTCTTAGAAAATAAAAAGACGATGAAAGCAAACACTCTGCTCCAACCATGCTAGATTCTTTGCTCTGTCTCAAAATGCTAAATGCACTCTAATGCTACAACCTGTTTTGCTCATATGTTCTCCCTACAGATGGATCCATGGCTCACTCTTTCCCTCTACCCTTATCTCTTCTCAGAAGCAAATTCAGCACAGAGGTCTTTCCTGGCTACCGTAAGTAACAACATCTAAAAGAGCATTCAGGCTCTGTCTTCTAAGCCTGCTCTATTTTACTTGGTGGTTGTATCAGCCCCTGGCAGAGGGCATTGTTTTTGCCCTACCCCTGCCCCTCACTGGAACGATTCATGCAAGCAGGCTCTATGTTTCAGCCACTTCCATCCTCAGGGCCAGAACAGTGCAGGAATACATAGTGCAGGACACATAGTAGACACCCAGTGAATGAATGGAAAATGACCAATTCTATTAGCCATATCAATTCTGCTTCCTAAAAGGTCCTCAAAGCCATTCCCTCTCCTCAGCTGCCTCCACTCTGGTCCAAGCCACCATTGGCTCCCTGGTATGTTTCCTTGCCTTCTCCCTGACCCCTCTGCAATCCATTCTCTGGGCTATATCCAGAGAGCTCCCTTAGGCCTGGGAGCGTTATCACTTCTCTGCCCTGATTAAAGAACCACCACAACCTTCCATCACCCTAGGTTTGCAGGACATCACAAGATCTAGGCCTGGGGTAACTTCAGCCCCATTCCTGTTTGTCTTCTCTGTTCAGCTAAACAGCTCTTCTTCCAAATATACTAACAGATGCCTATTGTCACCCCGGGCCCTTCACACCAGCACTTCCTCTCTCTGAAATACACTGCCTTTAGCACCCGCCCCCGCCATGTGCTATTCCTTCTCATTAGTTGAAACCTCACTTTGCCAGGCGGGACTTCTCCAATCCCACAGCCTATGAGGAACCTCTGGTCTAAGTCTCCCACCCTCAGCACCTTTTTCTTGCACTTGTCATTACTGTTCAATGCCTGCCTTTCCTGCGAACCTGAACTTCAGCTGAGGCTAGGACCTCTCAGTCTTGCTCACTCTCTGTAACTTTCACCTACGCATTCACTTTACATCTGTTAGATGATTCAATAATGTTTTGAGTCATCTTCTAGTGGGAAGATATGATTGACCTTGGAGTAAGTTTAGCGATAAAATGTGCTTTCTCTATTTTCTCATGTTCTCTCAAAAAATCTCTGTTGCCCATCCCGACCTATCCCTTATGTTAAAAACATGAAAAATGCCATTTTATATGGAAAGTCACCTGCGAAAAGATCTTCCTTCAAAAATGGAATGTAATATCCCTGAAAAAATTTTAACTTATAAGAGAAAGTGTCATTGAAGACAATTCCCGCGATGCCTGTGATATTGTCTAGAAGTATTTTATCCATGGATTTTTGGTTCGGTACTCCAATGATCCTTCTTTCTGTGAATGACAAGGTGAAAATAGACATGAAGGGTTATACAGAGTTTCACCACAATGGGATGTGATATCCAACTGTGTCATCATATATTTTTCACTGGAATTAAATTAAAATCATTTTCCATTTAAATTAAACTGATCCCAAAAGACAAGCAGGTAATTTTTTTTTTTTTTTTTAGTGTTTTAGATTCTAGAATCAGGAGACATGCATGAGAATTTAGTGTTTTCTTTTAATAATGGCAAGTATTATGGCAAGTTTCAGGTCTATAAAAATATGACCCTGGGGTAAGTATGCATTGGAGAATTGGGATACAAAAATAGAGGTAATTGGAGTAGTTACTATACAGTCAATGGATTTCAGATGTCAGATTTACTGAAGCAAAAACACCTCATCTGATCTTTGCCTTGTGAGGAAACTAAGACTGCACAGTGACCCTAACAGCCAGCAATGTTATCTATTAGGAATTGAGGGTTAGTGAGTAGACAGGCAAATTGCACCCACCTTGCCTGTGAGTGAAATACACATTTTACCATAGTTATCTCAGTTACATAGTGACTTCATTTAGAACGAAAGTCTTTAAAGATGTTTACAAAGTATATCATATGTGGCAGGATATCTTGAGATTATTCATCCTTACTTTTCATGGTTCTGAAATTATGTTTAATAACCATGACTTCATTTCTTTTATTTAGATGTTTCGATGTTTTTTTCCCCCGAGTTATCAATCTTAACCACTGTATTTCCACGTTAAGAACATCTGTACCCACAAGTGACGTGCTCTCCTAGACACTACGCTACAAATCTGAAATTATAAATTTATGTGTTTTAGGTAAATTCCAGTAGAAATGCAGAACTCCCTAAACCGGAGTCCCATCAAGCTGGAAGGGTTTAAAAGGCTACTTGTTATGAGAGAAAGAAAAAGCTAACTAAATCTGTAAGCTGTCATGATACCTAAATAATTCACATAATAGATCACTGTAAGTTCAAATTAAACACAGTTACATTGTATCAAAAAAGATATAAAATAACATCAGTCATTCTTTATTGCCATTAGTATACCTACCTTTCAAAAGTGCAAATGCTGTTTTATTCATTATCTCCTGGGTTAGATCAGAGACAGGTGTATATACAATAGCTACAGAATTATTAACATGATCTGCCCTTCCCAGATCTTGAGGAGGCAATTCAGGAAAATACATATTTTCTCTGAAATGTGAAAATAATCCCATGTACAGTCCCAGAAGTATTGGGAGTGCCCATTCCTATAAGAGGGGAAAAAAGAATGAATTCAGATTATATTCCCTTAAAAAGTTCAGTCAATACCAAAGAACGGTTGAAGACAAATTCCAATTTGCCACAAGGTTGGCTTCTCTTAAATTCTCTGCTTTTCAGAGCAAAGGGAACCCAACAAAAGATGCATATTGAGATCATTGTCACGTATATTATTGTCCAACATTAGAACTAAAATTTGCATTAAATCATGAACTACCACAGAAGCCATCACAGAAACTAACAGAGTGACTACCAGGATGGCAATTCTTATGCATGGCATCTGACTTCACAGTCTATAAGACACAGACTATCCCAGACAGAATTCATGGTGACAAATAGCATCGTTTTCGTCAGTTGTCACATTCTTGTGTTGGAAATCAAAGAACATGAAAAGAAACTGAGTGGGAGAGACTGCCTAGTAACTCACCAATATCAGTAATCTCTTCCTGCTTAGCACAATGCTAGACAGCATTCCCAGCCTCTGGAAATTAAGCAGGACCAAGTGATTGAGTTCTAGCCAATGGAATGTGGGCAGAAATGCTATGCACCCCTTCAAGGCCTGGCTCGAGGAACCATGCACAACCTTCTATATTCTATCTCAGTCCCTGTACTTCCTGATCTTTTTTTTTTTTTTTAAGATTTATGTATTTATTTTAGAGAGAGAGCGTGAGGGTGGGGAGGGACTGATCGAGAGTGGGGAAGAGGGAGAATATGAGAGAGAGAGAGGGAGAGACCCTCAAGCAGAGTCTCCACTGAGCACAGAGCCCACTAGGGGCTCAATCCTATGACCCTGAGATCATGACCTGAACCGAAATCAAGAGTCGGACATTCAAACGACTGAGCCACCCAGATCCCCCCATACTTCCTGGCCACCTGACTGGATGCAGAGTATCCTGGAGAGGTCTCTAAGGCCTGGGGAGATGGCAGTGTCCCTGGATGAAGAAGGCTGGGTCCCTGAATGGTGGTGTGGAGGAGACTCCTTCACCTACCAGACCTACTTCAGTTTCACTGCCAACCTTATTTAGACTATGAGCAGAGGGAAAAATAAATTTTTGCTGAGCTCAGCCCCTGAGATCTGGGGTTATTACCTGTAGAAAGCCTACCTACCTAATGCAAACTGACCATCAGTGGTATTACTTGGTCATAATTCTTGGAAATAATCTCTGTGTATAAAATCCATGGCTATGAAAATAAGTCCCCCAAATTAAAATTTGTCGGACTGTCAGCCATCCTTTTTATTATTTCCTTACTCCAACTTTATTACATATGGTAGCAGCTTTAATAGTTGCTATAATTTATCATACAATTAAATTTTAACTTATTCTTTTAAAAAAAGTGAGTAATATTTTTAGTCTTTGCAATTCTATATTATGTTTCATGGACTACTATGAGTCTCTCATCAACACGTACGATGGGAGACAACCTTAAAAACAATAAACCCAGTCTGCTACTTAAAATATAAAATAAGAGCATCATTAGACAGTAAAATACAAAAATGGTGTGAGCTGCAGAAAGAGGCAGACTTTCAAACATACCAATAAGCTCTCTCTTTTCATTCTCCATTTCTGAAGAAAATTCTTGCACAGAAGTGCTTGAGTTTGCTGATACACACTTTTCTGTTTCATATGCATTTAGTCTGTCATTAAAAAACAAGGAAAAGTTAAACAAGGTAGAACATAAACTAGAAAAATAAGTATAATAATAAAAACCTTGGGAAGTGGGGAAGAAAAGAAAAATCTTGATCATATTTTGGGGGAAAATACTCCCTACCTTTAAGAACAACAAAAAAATGTATTTAAAATATTATTTTAATACCACATGACTGCAAAATTTTACTCATAGTAATCTATTGGGAGAGTGGGTAATGATGGGGAGATAGTGGCCAATCTCACAATTTTACAGAAATACAGAGTGCAACAATGGAAAATATATCATTAGATTTTAAAACCTATAAGATTCTTCACATTTTCTTACCTTTTATAACAGAAATTCAACTATATGAATAGAGTAATTGAATCATATCTCATCTGATTAATAATACATTTTTGTTCTTTGTATTTAAATAGAAATGCCAGAGCCAACCAAATTAATCTACATTCTGATTAATTAAATTCATTTGAATAATTAATTATGTCCATTAGATGTAACCTCAATGAACTGTTTTCCTATAGTATTACCTTCCAGATTAAACTGAACAGCTTTAGTCTCAACTAGCTGAATCCAGACTCAAACTAGCTGAAACTTGGTTGTGAGACACCAAAAAACCCAACTCATATCAATTTTCTGAATTCAGAAGTACCTAAATAACTGAGGAAGCAAATGACCAAGTAAGAAGAAAGCAAGAAAGGAAGAAGAAAGACAGGCATCACATGGAAAGTAATTTTGCCCAAATGTTTGCAAATAAGCCAACAGAGATTATTTTTTTCAGTTTTTCTAATCTCAGAATTAAATTATTTTAGATTTGCATAACAAAATATTCAGACAATTCTTCCCCAGCTAGTACAGAAGCAAATTTTACTATTTTCCTATATTCTGCTGTTGTATCTACACAATAAAAGTTGGTGGGGAATAAAGAGAAAAACTGTATCATTAGATCTTATATTGAAGAATATAATACATATGAGTGTTTGGAAACCTCTGAAAAATAGGCTGATTTTTAGCAGTGTCCCCCACATATTTGGCATAGCACAACAAAATGGAGCTTTACTTACTGTCAGAAAAATTAGGAAAGTACTCTGGAAACACTGTCAACGCACAGTTCTCTTTTTGTATACAGGAACAATTAAAATTTCCTTATTGCTACTTCTTCATTTATTCCTTAGATGGGTGTCTTACCCAGGCTGCTTCCTGAAAGGGGGTGTAGTCAGACCAAGCTGCACATGATGAACTTGTTTTGTTTTCTGCCTTTTCTTCCCTAAGCCAATTATTTGCAGGGAAATGATGGTTCAGTGGTTGGTTGGGATTTAAAAAAAAAAAAACAACACCCTGTGTTTGTGCACTTGGCCTTTCAACTTCAGGGATAAGGGGTAAAATGGTAAACAAGGAAAATAGAACTAGCCTGTTGGACATGATGAGACCAAGATGGGAAAAGAGCAATAAACAAGTAAAAACAATCACTAACCAAACAAAGTAGTTAAATGTGTATGAGAAATCTTTAACCTTTTTTTTTTTTTTTTTTTGCTACTAATGCCTAAACACAACTGCCAATGATGTATTTGACTAATTGGTACTGAATGGACAGAATGTGCTGAAGCTGATTTTTTTTCCCTAATAAAGCTAAGCAAACCATAGTCCGCCTCAGAGAAACACTTAATTTGGACAAATGAATAATTATGAACAAATTCTGTTCTGCTCATAGTGGATGCAGGATTTCAGAAGACATATGAACAAAATAAAAGACTGCCAAGGACTAAAAAACATATAAAAAGATTCAGGTCAAATTTTTATGCATGAAGACTGGGAAAAAAATAAAATTTGTTAAACTGCCATTGCATAGTCTATCTCTCTCTGTAAAGAATTGCAAACTTTTCTTGACCTGCCAAAGTAAATGGCAAAACAGGAAGCCAAAGTCCATGAATTGGGAAATCTCAAATATTTGACATGGCTCCCAAGCCACAGATGTTAATAATCATAAAGCTGACAGTTGTTCTGGAAAAAAAAAAAGAGAATAATTTTTTTAATTAAGCCATGGTATTATATATGTATATTTCTCTCCTCTGTAATTAATTCTGTTTTTAAAAAGAGTCAACAGTGAACTGTTACATGTCTTTACATGAAAAATTGGCAAAAACAAAGGTAATAAAGATGTCCTAAAGGTCTTACGGTGGGGGGAAGGGGAAGGTCAAAAACACTGTTAAAATTTTGTATCAATAATAGGTCAATGATCTAAACAAAAATTGTGTTCCTTTTAAATTACCTGGAATATAGTTTGGATTCTTATTAATTTTTTTTGTTTTAGATCCTATGTACTTTATTTTAGAAATCTATTTTAGGCATTTTCATTTTGTTTACAATTGTATTAAAATGCACAACTGCAATATCAATAATTATTTAGATATTTTATTAGTTTTACTTATCATTGTTTCTTATATATGCCTTTTGTTCCTCTTTCTTGACTTATTTGCTCTGAGTTATTTTTACTTAGAAGGTCATTTTCTTTATTTAAACCTGAAGATTTCCCCATAAATGGTAACCTAAAAAAACGAAGTTTCCAAACTCTGGCTAGAAGTACATTGAAATGGTGACTAAAATATATCAAAAAGAAAAAAAAAGGAGAGAGAAAAGAAAAAAAAGTTTAAATATTTAACAAAATCTTTTTTTAATTTTTATTTTATTTTATTTATTTGACACACAGAGAGAGGTCACAAGTAGGCAGAGAGACAGGCAGAGGGAGAGAGGGAAGCAGACTCCCTGTTGAGCAGAGGAGAGCCTGACTCTGGGCTTGATCCCAGGATTCTGAGATCACGACCTGAGCTGAAGGCCAACCCACTGAGCCACCCAGGCACCCCTATTTAGCCAAATCTTAAAAGGAAACAAGAAAAGGGTAAAGAAAAGAAACCAAGAAACAATGGAAGAAATAAAGAGAAAAGAAGGAATATCCTCAGGTAATAAAAATGAAAAGAGAAATTAAAGCCAGAACTATGAATGGCATGTCAGCAATCCAGCTGTTCAAAGAGGTGTTTCAATAACTCTATAACCTAGACTTGATGGATTATGAAGCTGGATTTCATATCTCTGCATGAATCCAGAACTGCTCAGTGCTAGGAATAGAAACTAGTAAAACTACTGACTTCCCCAAGGAAGAGGAAGGACGTATATTCTTTACCCAATATCTGGGTTAAAAAAATATATATCCTCCATAGTAACGAAAAGCATGAGCATATGTAGAACATGCCAGATATAGGACATAGGAAAAGGATCTTAATTTCTTCTCCCTGCATAGTAACACGTCTAGAAACACAGCAAATATCATAGCAGTTAGTTGCAATCTGGAGCCAAACTTGGTTTTGAATTCTAGCTCTGCTGTGTACTAGCTATGTGACTTTGCACAATCTATTTAAAATCCCCTGCCTTAAAATGGAGATTATAACTGTGTAAGTATGTATGGTTACTGTGGAGATTAAATCCGTTAATATAAGTAAAGTTCATAAAACAGTGCCTGGAAAATCATCAAAACTCAAAAAATGTAACTTGCTGCTGATAATCCTATTCCTCCTATTTTCCTCCTCCTTCCCCTTTTCCTCCTCCTCCTCTTATTATTACTATTAATCTGGAAGCCCACAGAGAAGATGAAAACAATTCTATAGCGATATGTCCAGGATTCAGGGTACAAGGCAACAGAGTTAAAGAAATATTCCTTCCAGCAGCTAAACTCATAATGAAAAGTGCACCATGAAATGGGGCACCTGGGTGACTCAGTCGGTTAAGCATCTGCCTTCAGCTCAGGTCCTGATCCCAGGGTCCTGGAATTGAGCCCCCTGTTGGTCTCCCTGCTCAGTTGGGAGTCAGCTTCTCCCTCTCCCCCTCCCCCTACTTGTGCTCTCTTGTGCTCTCACTCTCTCAAATAAATAAAATCTTTTTAAAAAAATGTCCATCATGAAAGAGAATCAACAGGTGAACAAAATGAGACTATTAGTACTAAAGAAGTAATATAAATTACATAAGAATAATAAATAATAAAACAGGAAGCAATGACAAGGAAGACTAATAGGGAAATAACTCATTAAAATTTACAGATATTTAAAGGTACTAAAAATAGTTAAGATTAAGAATTTAATGGATAAGTTTTATAGCAGATTAGGCACAGCTGAGGAGAAAATTAATAAACCAGAAATGTAACTGAAGAAATTATATAAGATTTAGTGTAAAGACAGAACAGGATGGAAAAATATTAAAGACAAATTAAAAGACATGAAAGACAGAATGATGTTTCCAGCACATATCTAGTAGGCATTTTATAATAAGGACAATAAAGGGAATAAATAAGAGGAGTTTTAAAAAACAAGTTGGATGAAAATTTTCCAGAGTTGAAGATATGAGCCCTCAGATTTAAAAAAAAAAAAAAAAAAAGAAAAGAAAGAAAAGAAAAGAAAAAAAAAATTCCAACAACTAACTTTTTTTGTGGTGAGTTTTCAAAACATGATCAAGGGGTGGCTGGGTGGCTCAGTGGGTTAAAGCCTCTGACTTCGGCTCAGGTCATGATCCCAGGGTCCTGGAACTGAGCCCTGCATCGGGCTCTCTGCTCGGCAGGGAGCCTGCTTCCTCCTCTCACTCTACCTGCCTCTCTGCCTACTTGTGATCTCTGTCTGTCAAATGAATAAATAAAATCTTAAAAAAAAAATGATCAAGAAGGAGAATGGAGAGAGGGAAATACTAAAAAAAACAATAAAACAGAAAATACAAGCTATAAACTGAGGTTCAACAGTTAGCCAAATGTTGTCATAAATAATAAAATAATGTCAAAGTGCTGAGACAAAATAAATAATCAACTTCAAATTCTATACTCAGTTAAATGCATGAAATCAAGATCTCCTCAGAGAGAAATTACCTCCTACACAACATGGCTAAAAGAAAACTAAAAGATATACTTCAATTAAAAATAATTTTTAGGGACACCTGGTGGCTCAGTTGGTTGGGCATCTGCCTTTGACTCAGGTCATGATCCCGGAGTCCTGGGATTGAGTCACACATTGGGCTCCTTGCTAGGTGAGGAGTCCATGTCTCCCTCTCATTCTCCCTCTGTGCTCTCTTTCTCTCTCTAAAATGAATAAATAAAATCTTAAAAAAAATTGTTTTAAAAATAGCAAGAGTTGAGTCTCAGAAGTGTTTGACAAATAACTTCCCAGCACTAATTATTTATTGACTGTAAACAATATTTTGTGAGAGATGATGCATAACCTCCCACCAGCCTGTACATTTCTTCAGTCACTGCTAATGGAATCCTAGAGGTATCTATGATTTTTTAAAGATTTATTTATTTATTTGAAAGAGAGAGAGAGAGCATGTACATGAGTGGGGGTGGGCGAGGGACACAGAGAGAGGGAGAGAATCCAAGCAGACTCTGCACTGAGCATGGAGCCCATCCCAGGGCTTGATCTCTCACAACTCTGAGATCATGACCTGAGCCACAACCAAGATTCAGAAGATTAACCAACTGAGCCACCCAGACACCCCGAGGTGTCTATGATTTTGCAGAGTTTCAATTGCTAGTTAAGAACAGAGCCAAAAAAAAAAAAAAAAGAAAGAAAGAAAGAAAGAAGAAAAGAGAAGAACAGAGACAGAGTTGGCATGGGATCAGAGAATGCTAGGGATTTTCACATGAGTGCTACGCCATTGTTTTCCTCAGAATTTGTTGCGGGATAGGGGTGTCCAAAGTTATTGGAATTGGTGTCCTTCTAAACTCTCAGTCACTATAAATCCTCCCATTTCACTTAAAAAGCTGTCCTTATGAGCTATAATTTTAAAGATAATGCAGACAGGGACAGGCATTTGACAGTGTATGTTCATGAACAGGGGAACGGGGTGACAATAGGATGACATACACAGGTGTGAATACTGGCCTTATATAGGAATGCTGTTCATTCACACTAATAGGAAGAAAGTTACAGTATATGGGTATACTGAAACCTGGCTGGTTGCTCAGGCTGTGAAAGCTCATGAAAACACTCTTCTAATTGCTTCCATTTTCACAGTCAAGTGGGAAGCAAGGTCTTCGGCTGAGAGTTAAAGAGGAGAGAGAGATGTTAGAGAGTCTGAGAAGCAGAAAGATGTGGTTAAGCAATTTAATCATCCAATCCAGTGACAGAGTGAATGGACAAGGGGAATGCAGTGTAGTTGCCAGGCAGAACCAAGGCTCCACTTGAAGACACACAGTGGCCCTTCATTTAAAGTGAGACTAGTTATTTTGTTCATGTGTATTTTCTACCAATGTTCATCTCCTAAAACAGGCTTAACCAAGATTGAGGTTTTGTCAGGAAATTATGATGAAGGGTGAGAGGGTCAGGCATTGAGGGTATATACGGGAGTAGCAATTGGCAAAGGTCAGCTTTCTCTTGAAAGGTTGTGGACTCCTAAGTGGAAATGGTAGATGCCTCTTCTTTCTTGCCAACTTTATTTGGGTCATTGGCTCCCAGATTTTACTTTCAAGTACATGGCAGAGAGCTGACTCACTGTGTCCAGAAAGGTTGTGGATTTGGGGAGGTTTGGCTTTCTAGGACTATATCAAAGCTTTATTGAGGCAAACAAAGTATGTGTTCACAAATCATTTTCTAGATAAAGAAAATTTTCAAGTAAACTGAAACTTGGGAATTTGGGCAGCATATTAGAACTACAAGTTTCCTGGAATTTTAGCTGCGGCAGTACATCTAGCTTTCTATTTCTCCTCCTTTTGCATGTTTTCCTCTTATAAGCTTCTGGAGGTTGCTTATCTGCTTTACAGAGAACATGTACCAATACCCATTTTGTGGTCAGAGTGACTAGGATCCACTCTCAGGTTTAGACCAACATTACTCTAGAACAAAACCTCAGCGCCAAGAGTTTGTGAGCCTCTATATAGAGGTATGCCAGCTGCCAGCATCTCTGTTCTTGCTCAGATCTCTGGGACAGATCTCAAATGATCCTTGCCTGGGTCTGGTACTGTTCCCGTCTTGTCTGTCGTAATTGCTAGTCTGGAGTCCCATGATGTAGGTGCAGCTGCTAGTGGCCCATTCTGTGAGCTGCCAAAAAGAGGTAAAGCTGTCCATAGGAAGCCATCCTAAATGTGACTAAAATAAAATCCTAAATAGTATTTTAAGGTCTTCCCTGTTTCTGAAATTAGCTGTGTTTCTTTCTTTAGAAAACTTTGCTGACTATCCTACTAAGTAAGGTTCAGTCTTTCTGTAGTCCAGTTCTCCTCATCTGGCTGATGATCTTTTTCATTAAGGTCACATGACGTAGGGGTCTAGAATGTGCAGCACAGCAGCTGGTTGTTGGTGGACTCTCTGGGCAACTGACTAGGTCAACATTACCTTATTTTGCAGTGTCCCTAATGTACTGGATTATCATCACAGTGACAGTGTTAACCAGACAACCTTTTTTTTTCTCTGTTATAGGGATTAAACTGCCAAGAAAATGATGTAGACATAGACCAGTGTCTCCACGTGCAGAGAAGAAACATGGCTAAATTTTTATAATCCAAGCACTCATTTTCCATGCCCACTACCACTAGCAACCTGCTCACGCATGTTATTTTTTCCATCTCAAGCTTTTAGTACAAACTGGTTCATACTGAAAGCATTGCACGTAAGTTCTATGCTAATGTCAGACAGGAAAGTAGAATAATCAGATGAGTAAACTGTCTCCAATTCCAACTTCTAGGAAGTCTGCCTGTAGACTGAAATGCCATTGATGGAATTTAGACATTAATGACCTTTAATTTCAAAAGATCTCGGTATCCTTTACCTTATTTTCTTGACCTTTCAATATTACATCTGTGGATACTACAGGGGGTCTGCAGCATGGTCTACTAAACACAAAAACTAGATATGAACATTTTTTTAGTTGTATTATGTACCTAGCACAGAGAACTATATGGTAGGTGGTCAAATACTTGCTAAAATAAAGTAAAATTTTAAATATATACATTTTTATCACAAAATGTTTCATTTTTAGAAGAAACAAGTAAAAGAAAATTAAAAGCTAAAGAGATTATTTATGTAAAGAAATTGTAGGAATGGCCTCTCAACCTAAACCCTACTGTTGGCCCATTCAAAAACTCACAAGGGCCTTAGGTTATAACATAATGGGTAAAGCCTCCCCCCTCAGATCTCTGATAGCCTTTGGCAATGTTGTAGAATATTCAGTATCACAGAGAACCTCAAGTCAACTTTCAAAGCTGTGGACTCGTTTATGTCAGTTTCCACTATATAATAATAACCTTTGGTATTTTTTGTTTCTTCATCAATGAATCTGTGCTAGAATTCTGGCCACAGAACTCACGGATTTTTGGCTGGTATAGGATGTTATATTTACTAATAACTGCCTTGTTGATTTCTTTCATGACATCATTAATTTAACAATAGATTGAGGGGGATTTCATACACACCGGGGTACTGCTGAACGCATCGGGAGTCATAAATGGCATTTCTTTAATATTCCTTCTGATGAGGGAGCAGAAGGCTGGCTGAGGACAAAGTACAAGCTGACACCCTGCAACCTAACCACCCCCCAGTCTTGGGTAGGATATGTGTGACGTTTCTCCACGGAGCTCCCAACAGTCTTAATGCCTTAATACCTTGGCAGAGGTCAAAACGACCTTAACTTGACAATGGCAAGGCCTCTTCTGTCTTACAGGTACTCTTTAACAAATGAAAATCCTTTCAAAAAACCTCCCTTTTCCTTACCTCCCCCAATTCCCAAGTATATAATCAGCCACCCCTCACAACCCCTGTGCAGCAGCTCTTTCTGCCCACGGGTCCCGTCCCTGTGCTTTAATAAGACCACCATTTTGCATCAAAGGTGTCTCAAGAATTCTTCCTTGGCCATGGGCTCTGGACCTCACCCCAAGAAACCTAACCTATATTCTAAAACCACATTATTTCTAAAAAACCCCAAAAACAAAATTTCTATTTTTTTTTCTCCCACACTCCCCCCTTTCCTTCCCTTTTTTTTGGATGTGTGTGTAGTAGGGGTTCATTCCCCTCCCTTTCTCTCTATAAAATGAGTAAATGGAAGATCACTCAGAAACAAAGGCCCTCTTCACTTAAGTTCCTGCTATGGCCTGGGGATAGATTTAGCTGAGTATCTGAAGGTTTCCTAATTTTTTTTTTTTTTTCTACTCTACAGGATCCTCAAGCTGGTTCTGTGTGGGGGAAGGGAAAGGCTTTCCTTTAGCTTGATCATGCCCTCAGGACTTCCCCAGCTGAGGAGGGAGAATGAAATAGGAGCTTTCAGACTCTGCTTCACTTGTGGCTGGTTCCACATTGCTCACAGACAGGAAAGAGGTATGCTGGCTGCTGGCATCTTCCTTTAGTTTAGTAAATAGTTGTTTGAGTTGCCAACAAAGTTATTTGGGGGTCATAATAAGAGTCTGGGACCTTACTTAATTCTACATCTACCATCTTATTTTTGCTTTGTTTTTATTTTCATTTTAGCAGATAAGAGTGAGGGGATTATGGAAATGGTATTCACTTTGTCATTATTACTGTCTATAATTCCTTCCTTTCTTAGGAAATTTCTGCTTCTGAGGAGCCACCAGGGAAAAAATCAGGGAAATGGCTGGATTGTACAGATGGAACTCCTCAGTGAGACTTCTGTTGGAAGCTTAGGCACATAGAGAACCTTGGGCCTGTGTGTTCTAGGAATGTATTCCAGTGATTAGGTAGATAATTGCCAAAGATCTACATGCCACATTTTTAGTGGGAGCATTTTTTACAACAGGGAAATTTAGAAACAATTTATGTATCTTTCAATTGATTTTTCAGCCATATCTTTTTTATATATTCAAACATCAAAATGATACATAGGTTATAAAAATGATGTAGATATATAATAAACTGGGAAAGTATGATGCTCATAGTATGTTATTAAATAAGACAAATACGAAACAGTAGATATAATATTACCGGTGTTGTGTATATGCCTGTATGATAGAAAAATGTATTAATGAAGCAAAAAAATCTTTTATATTCTCTAGAACTATAAAAATTGTATGATTTTCTTACAAATAACATGCACTATGTCTAATTATTTTAAATTATACTTTTAAAAATTAAATGGACTGAGTTTGTCTTTTTAAAGCATTTTTAAATGTACAATTCAGTAACATTAATTGCATTCACAATACTGTATTATCATTCTCACTCCAAAACTTTTCCATTACCCTATGCAGGAATTTTTTTTTTTTTTTTTTTTTAAGATTTTATTTGCCAGAGAGAGAAAGAGAGCACAAGCAGGGAGAGCAGCAGGAAGACAGAGAAGCAGGCTCTCTGCTAAGCAAGGAGCCCAATACAGGACTCTATCCCAGCACCCTGGGATTATGACCTGAGCCAAAGGCAGATTCTTAACTGACTGAGCCACCTAGGCACCCTCCTACACAGGAATTCTTCATTATGCAATAAGCCTCATTCTCCCATCCCTTAGCTCCTGGTAACCTCTAATCTACTTTTTGTCTCCATGAATTTGCCTACTCTAGCTATTTCTTATGAGCATTCATATTCATACAATATTTATATCTAGATTATTTCAACCAAATTTTATGTTATACATATATTTTATTTAAAATATATTTAAAAGATCAAATGAACTGAGACATTGAAAATTTCTGGGCACTTAAAACCACTTACAACCACTGGTATTTTTAACCTAATCCAGAGTAATCCTGCTAGATCTTGCAAGGCATTTTTATTGGGAGAAGGATCTGTGTTAAAAGACATGAATTCTACATCTGGGTTAAACTCTGTATACCAGTTGTTTGTTTGTTTGTTTTAATGTGACAAGCATGGTGCTTACCAACTTCTTGCTGCTTCTTAGAAACTGCCCTCCAGAGAGATTAAGGCCCGGGCTGTTCTTAATGTAAAACTGACCATAATTTGTATCACTGGTACAAGACCATAGCACATTCAGCCTTTCTGCTGTTGGTCATAAAAAGCTCAGCTCAAATAGAGACAAAGCCAGTCACAAGCTTCTCCAGAAACTGAACCAAGCAGTAGAGATGAAGTTAAAAAGATGCACAGAGAAAGGCAATGAGGCAGGAGAGACAAGGGAGGCCATGGAATAAGTTAAAGATTTAAAGTTTAAACTTTAAGTTAAAGATTTAAAGTTTAAACTTTAATAAGTTTAAGGAAGTAAACAAAAACTTTAAGTAAGCAGAAGAAGTGGGTTGAGAAAAGATGTGTCAACAGCGAGTGCTGTAGCCAGTTAACTGGCTGAAGAAGACTGTATTTCATGATAGCCACAGCAGAGCAAGAAGCTGAGTCTATGTCATGGGTCGAAATATCAGCTGAAATTTCACAATCTCCACTTATGAAAGATACTCGTGGCTGTCTTGAATCCACAGTAACCTTCAAACTGTCTCTTTCAGAACTGTCCTAATTCTTGGATGTGTCTGGGATTACCACAAACCCTACATTACCTGGATTAATGTACATGACAATCCAAGGACCAAAGGAATCACTACCAGGAACTGGGATTTGTGAGATATGAAATCACCAAGAATGTGGACCTTTGGCATGGTTAGGGGCGCCTGGGTGGCTCAGTGGGTTAAAGCCTCTGCTTTCAGCTCAGGTCATGATCCCGGGGTCCTGGGATCGAGCCCCACATCGGGCTCTCTGCTCCGCGGAGAGCCTGCTTCCTCCTCTCTCTCCCTGCCTGCCTCTCTTGCCTACGTGTGATCTGTCTGTCAAATAAATAAATAAAATCTTTAAAAAAAAATAAAAAAAAATAGCTGATATATTTAAAGTTCAGGTTAAAAAAACCCTACAATATTTTGGTCATTTCTTTTTTGAGAGAGAAAGAGTGGCAGTGGGGAGAAGGAGAGGAAGAATCTTAAGCAGACTCCACACTGAGCATGGAGCCCAACACAGAGCTTGGTCAGCAGATCTGAGAATCCTGAGATCACAACCTGAGTCAAAAACAAGGATTGGATGCTTAACCAACTGAGCCATCCAGGACCCCCCTTCAATGTTCTGTTTGGAAAATGTGCTCATCATTCAGCTATATTGAAAATAATTTTAAAAACTGGACTAACATTATGTGATTTTTAAATTAATACTGAGCACAAAATAGGCCTTATTAGCAATTAGCATAATGCCTGATTATGTTAATGTTCACTACTTTTCCCTATCTTTGCCTCTCCCCTCCATTCTAAAGTCTAAAAAACCATTTAAAATCTTAATCATTATTGAATGTTGGAACTACTGAGTGTGTCTGTTACCTGTGGTAATACGGAAGACTGTTCTAGAATTCTGGAGACTAATAATGTAGTAGGACCTAAAGCCTGATGTTAGGAGATTCAGGGTTTTAAGGCTCTTCCTGTGGGATGAGTTTCCATCTAACTGCTGTATCAACTTCATCCTCAAAACTTCCTGTAATTTAGAGAGTTCTAAGAACACCTAAGTAGGGAGAAAATAAATAAGTAAACAAAGATGTCAGGGTGTTTCTGAAAGATGGATGCGCACAGAGATTTACACAAAGGCTCCTTGGATGATGCCCACTGGTTTAAAGAAAAGAAAATTCACCTGTTCCAAGGTAGTCTGAGAGAGGCTATATTCTTCCACATCAAAGGTCTGTTTCACTGCATTGAAAGGGACTAACATCAATGACTTACATGTTTTCCACTAAAAGTGCTTTCAAAGTGTGCAATATATGCAGCAACTTCAAATCCATAAGATTTTTTAGGATATAGGCCAAGTAATTATATTTTTTTGGAAAGATAAAGAAAGATGTGGATATGGCCAAACAAAAAGAGAGCAATGCAGGAATGTATATATCACCACTGAACTCTGAAGAGCTTCTTGTGGCCTATTTCAGTACGTCCCCTCTTGATTACTTACATGTGTATTGATAGGACCAAATCAGCTGTTGAGTATTGTTGGATTTCTATATTTATAAATCTATGAACAAGTAAGTACCCTGTACATGGGTCCCATTTCTATGTGTCAAGGCCTCATAAATATCCAGGGTGACCTCTAGTCAGTGTCTCTAGAATGAATTCAACTCTACCCTCATCCCTCCCCAATCCTAACTTGTCACATACCAGCCCTGTGTACCTTCCTTCTCTGGCCTTCCATCTAGGCCTCCAGCCATTGTTTTCACATCCTTGCTCCTCATGCCTCTGACTATGATAAATATGAAGATGCAAGAAGCTCAACTTAGTACTCTTTGGGATGACATGTTGATAATTATCTTCTAATACCATTCAATGGAACCAGGACAGAATATTCTTGTCTCCTTTTTAGCAGAGGAAAAAATAAGGTAGAGTAAACTTCAGTGTAGAGCTAGTACTACAATCCCTATAGAATTTAAAAGATGAATCCAGTAGAGATTTTCTAAGTTTTGACTGATTATATAATTTTTCTACTTGAATTCATATAGTATACATTCCATGTGAAAATATCACAATACATAAAGTCTAAGTACGTCTAAACTTACCTGCCTCTAATTTTTTTAAATTTATTTATTTATTTTGGCAGAGAGAGATCACAAGTAGGCAGAGAGGCAGGCAGAGAGAGAGGGAAGCAGACTCCCTGCTGAGCAGAGAGCCCTATGCGGGACTAGATCCTAGCACCCTGAGATCAAGACCTGAGCCGAAGGCAGAGGCTTAACCCACTGAGCCACCCAGGCGCCTCACGTGCCTCTAATTTTAAAAAAAGGCCTGAGACAGAGGGTGAACGTCTTCCACTGGTAATTTATATACCATCATGGAGGAATATCTGGGAGAAGGAAAATAATCAGATGTATAACAGTGTTATAACATTGGGGAGAAATTAATAGCCAAAAAAAAATGTGTTTTCTTTTTTTTTAAAGATTTTATTCACTTATTTAACAGAAAGAGAGGGTGCAAGCAGGGGTGTAGGGTGGCAGGCGAGGAAGAAGATGAAGCATATCTCCCCCATTAAGCAAGTAGCCCGAGGTGGGGCTTGATCCCAGGATCCCAGGGTCATGATCTGAACCCAAAGCAGATGCTTAAGCAACTGAGCCACCCTACAGGGGTAAAGTTCATCTTGACTCAAGTTCTTTACATATTCTGTGTTCTCAAGAGTGCCTCTTATCCCCACTCTTCAGTGGCCAAACTTTGCTCAGTTTTAAAGCCCTACTTTAATGTCATTTCCTCATTTCTTTGTATCTACATTTGCTTAATAGCCTTGTCCCCAGAGGCTGTATGCATCATAAGAATCTTCTCTATTTATAGACTACTCTATACATGGTCTTCAGTATATAATACATATTCAAGAATTATTATTTTTTATTGAAGATTTTATTATTTAGAGAGAGAGGGAGAGAGAGCATGTGAGCAGGGAGGAAGGGCAGAGGGAAAGGGAAAAGGAGAATCCCAAGTAGACTCTGTGCTGAGCAGAGTCTGACATGGGACTCCATCTCAGGACCCTAAGATCATGACCTGAGCTGAAGTCAAGAGTCTGAGGTTAACTGACTGAGCCACACAGGCGCCCCCGTGTGCTTCTTTAAATTCAATTCAACTTCATTTTGCTCTTCACAAGGGTTTCATTACCCTTGCTTGTAACTGATAGCGAATCATATACAAATTTAAAAGAACCATAGAGGGGATTAAATGACCAATAAACAATTAATTTAGGATAAAGTCAATCTTTTTCGAGCATATAAGTGTGTGTTATTGGAGTTCTCGATGCAATTTTTCATTCGACAAAATGTAAGTGGATGCATAATTTTCTTTGTCTATTAAAAAAATATTAAGTTCCTGGTTTTGTTTGTACTTTGTTCCTAATTTTTGAACGATTCCATCATTTACATACACAGACACATGTGCACACGCACACACCATTCACCTTTTTGGAGCTATGAAGCATTCACTGAACATAACCTTTCAGTGGCTTTTTCTATACATCTGAGTGACCTCCAAACAACTTGTTTTGCAATAAAGAAGCCAGTTCAGCCTTTCTCTTCCTGTCCAGATTCACCCAAGTCTAAATTGAGTGTGCTAGAAAACCTGTACACTTGTCACCCATGCCAAAAGCATCCTTTACCTTTCCTGCTGAGCAGCCTGTGGAAAAAGCTTCAGAATCTCTGTGTGGAGAGGCTCCATCTGAGTGGGGTCCTTCATTTTTACTTCTAGAAAATAATCTTTAACAAATTCGGTTTTCTGATGTTGAATGGAACTAATACACCTAATCCAAGGAAGAGAAGAAAGAGTTGAAAGAACACTGGTCCTTTAATTTCTTCCTCAATTGCAAAGGCAGAAGAAGGTGTTTGATCATAGATCAAGGAGCTGAAGAGCACCAGCTGGACATAGTTAACTGTAATTCTCTCTGCAAGAACTTGGCACCCAAGTGTGGGCATGGACGGGCACCCACCTCAGCCTTCTGGACACTATAATGGGCACACAGTCACACATGGCCTTAGTCTCTGCCATGGAGTGGGTGGTCAGGAGGGCGCCCCTCTCTGTGTTTTTAACAATGGTCTGAATTGCCTGCCTCAAGATAAAGTAAGAGATTGCATTTAGAAAATAACTTGGGGGGCACCTGGGTGGCTCAGTGGGTTAAGCCTCTGCCTTCAGCTCAGGTCATGATCTCAGGGTCCTGGGATCGAGCCCTGCATCGGGCTCTTTGCTCAGCGGGGAGCCTGCTTCCTCCTCTCTCCCTGCGTGCCTCTCTGCCTACTTGTGATCTCTGTCTGTCAAATAAATAGATAAGATCTTAAAAAATAATAATAATTTGGGAAAATAGGTGAATGGAAAGAAGTATGAAGAATAATAGAACACTGTGTATTCAGTTACAAGAAAAAAATCTGTTCTAGAGAGAAAGAAAAAAAATTGTACTGCATTATGTAATTCTATTACCACACTAATTGGCTTTATAGAATGAAAAGCTGAAGACTGGGAAACAGTGAGTGAAGTAATGTTTGTTTAAAAAGTTGGAGTGCAGAGAAACACCACATTGTAGGATCGTCAGTAACTGAAGAAGAAAAGAAGAATGAGGCAGGGAAGAGGAGTAAGAAAAAGAAAATCCAAACAAATACAGGCAAGATTCTATTAGATTCTTAAAATGTCTATTTTTCCTTCCTTGGGGAATTTTGAGCACTATCTGAGTTTCATTGAATTAAATAATAGAGGATGTGAACCTCAAAGATAAATGGAGCAAATGTAAAAACATATATATATATAAACTCCAGACTCATACTACTAACTCTACACTTAATATGGCACCCCTCGCCACATTTGCTGCTGCCCCTCAAGGTCCACCCCCGTGGACGGCTCATCCAGAATCACCACTGACGAGTCTCCCAGGATGCTCAGCGTGAAGCACAGCTGGAATGAGAGGAACAGCACATCTGGCACTAATCTGCAGGGTTCACAGGGTAACCCCGAGCCCCCTTCCTACCTTCCTCTTTACACTCTCAGATAAGTACTTCACAGGAACTTAAGTTGTTCCTGGAGCTCGAGAGCTTCCACCAATCTGAGGAAAAAAACCCTACTGTGATTTTTCACAGTGCACATGTTCCTACCTAAACTAACAATATAGGGGCGCCTGAGTGGCTCAGTGGGTTAAGCCTCTGCCTTCAGCTCAGGTCATGATCTCAGGGCGCTGGGATCGAGCCCCGTGTCAGGTTTTCTGCTCAGTGGGGAGCCTGCTTCCTCCTCTCTCTCTGCCTGCCTGTCTACCTACTTATGATCTCTCTCTCTCAAAAAATAAATTAACTCTGTTAAAAAAAAAAACAAACTAACAATATAGAAAACCTTAGCACCATCAACCTGAAAACAGTATTCTGAAGGACTATTAATATCATCACAAACACTAAATCTTATTATTTGGTTCTTCTTCAGGTTTCCCATCTTGTTGTTTGCATTTAAATTTAAGACCTTGTTTATGATCTCCTTTCCATATTTAATGAGGAAATGACATGTTCCCCACTTCCTCCTGGTACAAAGTATGAATGAGCCTTCCCTCCCTACCATGAAGTACTAAGAGCAGCGTCCTCTTTGCCTATTCCTTTCACTGTGGCGTACAATTCCAAGTGTTCCTTCACCGTAAGACTGGGCCACAGTGACTTTTCCAGAGGACAGCACCCCAAACACTTCATCTTCCATTGCCTTAGTGATGTTCTGCAGCCTTGTAAAACCACCTGCATCAGACAGTGAAAGTCAGATCCACGTTCAGCTTTTGCTCCAATCTTCCTTCTACTAAAGGAGATAAAAGTGGCCATTAAGCCTCATGCATGGCTGGTAGGACTACAGGCTGGTGCAGTCACCGTGGAAAACAGTATGGAAGTTCCTCAAAAAATTAAAAATAGAACTACCCTATGATCCAGTAATTCCACTACTGGGTATTTAACCAAAGAAAACAAAAATTCTTAATTCAAAGAGGTAAATGTCCCCCTATGTTTATCGGAGCATTATTTACAGTAGCCAAGATATGGAAGCAATCCAAATGTCCACTGACAGAAGAAAGGATAAAGAAGCTGGCTGGGGTGCCTGGGTGGCTCAGTGGGTTAAAGCCTCTGCCTTTGGCTCAGGTCATATCCCAGGGTTCTGGGATCGTGCCCCGCATCAGGTTCTCTGCTCAGCAGGGAGCCGGCTTCCTCCTCTCTGTCTGCCTCTCTGCCTACTTCTGATCTCTGTCAAATAAATAAATAAAATCTTAAAAAAAAAAAAAAGAAGATGTGGTATATATCTGCAATGGAATATTACGCAGCCATAGAAAACAATGAGATGCTGCCACCTGTGCCAATGTGGATAGACCTAGAGATATAATGTTAAGTGAAATAAGTCAGTCAGAGAAAGACAAATCCATATGATTTTACTCATATGTAGAATTTAAGAAGCAAAACAAATGAACAAAGAAGAACTGAGACCAATAAAAATCTTTCTTAAATACAGAGAACAAATGTGATTGACAGATTGGTGAGGGGATGGGAGAAATAGGTGAAGTGGATAAGACTACTGGGTAATGAGCACTGGGTGATACACAGTTATTTTTGAATCATTAAATTGTACACCTGAGGCTAACATAACATTGCATGTTAATTTTACTTGCATTAAAAAAAAAAAAAAGTGGCCATAGGGACACCTGGAAGGCTCACTCCAGCTCTTAATTTTAGCTCAGGTCATGATCTTAGAATTGTGAGATAGAGCCCTGCATGGGGTTCTGTGCTGGGTGTGGAGCCTACTTTAAGAGTCTCTCTCTCCCTTTTCCCACTTGCATGCTAAAAAAAAAAAAATAATCAATCAATCAATCAATCAATCAATCACTATTTTTTGAGCATGCAGAGATGTTTCATAAAACTTTTCATTTATTTATTTGCTTTCTTAAAAAATCATTTGATTTACCGGTAGAAAAATATAAGGATGTTATTTATATTTAAAGTGAAATTTCCCCTGGCAATGAGCTTTGTTTCTTCACTTAACACTCCTACAGCTGGCTTTGTGTCTCTTGTTACCATTTTAATAGAAGTACTTTTACCAGCTCCATTGTGTCCCAGAAATCCCAAAACTTCACCTGGAAGAAAGGGTCACCATTGATGTCTGTACTTCAAAGTTGGACTAACCTAAAATCACTTAGTTTAGTAACATTTTCAAACAAAATAACATTTTCAAACAATCCCTTTGCAATCTTCTATATTCCAGTGTGAGTGGAAAGATTTTGGCTTTACAGTAGAATAAATTGATCTTCCTGATCCAAGACTGAGTTTCTTACCATTTGAATTGGGACATGGTATTAGAACAGAAAACGTTTCTCTACCAATATGTCAAGTATTTTTATAATGACATGTTAACTAAGATAGAGGAACAGTCTCAAAGAATGGAAAATTTTCTCCTTTTCACAGTCTCAAATCTAAATAAATAAGGAACATCCTCATAAAGGGAACATTGTCCAAACCTTTTTTTAATACAGAAGTAGACATTTCCTATGGCTATTTTCCTCTTTCTTATTATTCCCTTTATGTTCCTTGTGTAAACAGCTTGCCATTATGAATGGTTTCTGGAAGACAAAACAAAGCATGATTTTCCTGTTAAATCTCAGATATTTTATACACTCATTTTTTAAAAATTTAATTTTTTTCAGTGTTCCAAAATTCATTGTTTATCCACCACACCCAGTGCTCCATGCAATACATGTCCTCCATAATACCCACCACCAAGTTCACCCAACCCCTCACCCCCACCTCCAAATCCCTCAGTTTATTGCTCAGAGCCCACAGTCTCTGATGCTTCATCTCCCCCTCTGATTTCCCCCAATTCACTTTTCCTTTCCTTCTCCTAATGTCCTCCATGTCATTCCTTATGCTCCACAAATAAGTGAAACCATATGATAATTGACTCTCTCTGTTGGACTTATTTCATTCCGCATAATCTCTTCCAGTCCCATCCATGTTGATACAAAAGTTGGGTATTCATCCTTTTTTTTTTTTTTAATATTTTTTTATTTATTTACTTGACAGAGAGAAAGAGAGATCACAAGTAGGCAGAGAGGCAGGCAGAGAGAGAAGAGGAAGCAGGCTCACTCCTGAGCAGAGAGCCTAATGTGGGGCTTGATCCCAGGACCCTGGGATCACTGTCTGAGCTGAACGCAGAGGCTTAACCCACTGAGCCACCCAGGTGCCCCGGTATTCATCCTTTCTGATGGAGGCATAATACTCCATTGCATATATGGACCATATTTTCTTTATCCATTCATCTGTTGAAGGGCATCTTGGTTCTTCCCACAGTTTGGTGACTGTGGCCATTGCTGCTATGAACATTGGGGTACAAATGGCCCTTCTTCTCACTACATCTGTATCTTTGGGGTAAATACCCAGTAGTGCAATTGCAGGGTCATAGGGTAGCTCTACTTTTAATTTCTAAGGAATGTCCACACTGTTTTCCAAAGTGGCTGCACCGACTTGCATTCCTACCAACAGTGTAAGTGAAGTAAGTCCAGCAGAGTCAATTATCATATGGTTTCACTTACTTGTGGACCATAAGGAATAACCCTCCTACCAACAGTGTAAGAGGGTTCCCCTTTCTTCACATCCTCTCCAACACTTGTTGTTTACTGTCTTGTTAATTTTGGCCATTTTAACCGGTGTAAGATGGTATCTCAATGTGATTTTGATTTGAGTCTCCCTGATGGCTAATGATGATGAACATTTTTTTCATGTGTCTGTTAGCCATTTATATGTCTTTTTTGGAGAAGTGTCTGTTCATGTCTTCTGCCCATTTTTTGACATGATTATCTGTTTTGCTGTACACCCATGTTTTATCTTTCATGTTCTAGGTTATGAGTATAACCAGATTTTGTTCAGTCTCTCTTTTTTTTTTTTTAAATGAAGTACCCAAATGTATGCTCATGAATGGAGATTACTTTACTACTTAGAAAACTAATCCCTAATCAAATGTATTGTGTTTGCCTTCTGCCCTTGGCACTAATTTCATTTCTGGTGCTTTTCTTATTGATTTTCATACAGTGTAAATTTACTTGCTAGTTACAGTTACTAATGTCACGACTTCTATATAAGGCAAAATGAAACTGCCACTCTTGCAAAAGATGTGAGATCTTGTTAAGGTTGATAAAAATATCAGAGAATGTTTTGAATTACACTGATGAATAAAGACCTCAAAAAGTTAAGATCCACAAAAAACTGAAGAAAATTCAGAGTCATGACAAGATAGATACTTCAAAGGATGTGATTTAAATACCTACACATGCTAGTGTTACCGAAACAAAAGAAAGTTTTGAAAATAAAAACCACGAGTGCATCAACTCTACACAAGCTACCTGGCCCAGTGTTTTGTAAAGGGTTCAAGTGACTTGTTTTCACCTCATTCAGATTCAGAGTAGTGAATGCATTTGTTGTGTTCACTCCTTCAGCTTGAACATCTTCATCATCTTCTTCTGGCTCTTCTGGATTTGGAAGATTTTCTCTACTTCTTGAGGAGATCCTGCAAAGAAAACAAAATAACACAACAATGTGATTCTAGCTGTACAACTATCAAGAAAATATAAGCCTCTACACTTAAATTATTATCCTCTGCTTAAAAGAAAGAAAAATGATTAATTTGTTACCTACAAGATTCCCCTGCAGGTAGCCATATCCCTTGAAATATTTTGACTATTATCTTTTTAAAATTTTTATTTATTTATTTGTGAGAGACAAATATTTATTTGTCTAAATAAAATATTTATTTGAGAGAGAGAAAGAGAAAAGGAACATGGGGGGAGGCAGCAGGCAGAGGGAGAGGGAGAAGCAGGCTCCCTGCTCAGGAGCTGGATGCAGGGCTTGATCCCAGAACCCTGGGATCATGACCTGTGCTGAAGGCAGATGCTTTTTTTATTTTTTTAAGATGTTATTTATTTGTTTGATAGACAGAGATCACAAGTAGGCAGAGAGGCATGCGAGGGATGGGAGGAGGGAAGCAGGCTCCCCACTGAGCAGAGACCACGATGCAGGGCTTGATCTCAGGACCCTGGGATCATGACCTGAGCTGAAGGCAGAGGCTTTAACCCACTGAACAACCCAGGTGTCCATGAAGGCAAATGCTTAACTAACTGAGCCACCCAGGCACCCCATTCTTTGACTATTATCTTTAAAACCTTTTATTCCATCTGTCAACTAGCTCTTGAAATTCCCTCAGATAGTGTTTTCAGTCCGCCGCCATCCAGACAGTCCCCACATTACATCATAAATGATCACCAGAATTGGCTTCCCTTTCCTTTTCCAAACATTCCACACACATACTGAACACACCAGCTCATTATTGTGTTTTCTCTTTGGGGACTAAACTTGCTGTAAGCAGGAGAAAAAACAAGCTTCAGTGCTTAACCACTAAGAGAGATGCAGTGAACAAAAACTCAACTTGCCTAAAATCAGTAAAGACCCATGACTTCAAAACATTTTGGGCTTTTTCCCCAGAATAACAATGCCTATTGTGCCTGGCTAAAAATTGGATAGCAAATCAAACTTAATAAATTGATGTTAAATGTACTGCTACAAAAAAATTATATCCAGATGTTAATAAATGTTCTCCTGACCTAAAAACTGGATCTTTCCTCATTGTTTCTTTCCCACACTTCATTTCCAGACACCTTATAACAAAAAGGAAAATGACACTCAGAAGGTATGACTAAAGGCAAAGAAAGAGAATTAGAATTAGCATCATGGAATTCAAATTCAGTGGGCAATATTTGCCTTTTCTAATGGAAGATACAGCATTTATATTTTATTTCAGTGTCTTTCTCTTGTTTAAAATTCCACTAAAGGAGTACATGGGTGACTGAGTCGACTAAGCACCCCACTCTTGGTTTCAGCTCAGGTTATGAACTCAGGGCTATGAGATTAAGCCCCCAAACAGGCTCCACACTCAGTGGGGAGTCTGCCAGAGATTCTCTCCCTCTTCCTCTACTGCCCCCCCACCCACTTGTGCTCTCTCTCTTTCTTTCTGAAATAAATAAAATCTTAAATTTTTTTTTTAAAATTCCACTTAATTTTTCACTTTTCTTTTTTATTACTCAAATTAGTGTATTTTTAAAATATATAGTTAAATGAATTTTAGTCATACGGCATTTGTGGTATTTCTATATAAATCACCTCAAATTGTCTTTGGACACATATCATATCAATAACATATATCAAAATAATAGCAATCAAGTCTTTAGTTTTTCTGGTATACATTATACTGTCATTGACTCTATATAGAAAAATTATCTTGGGGTGCTGAGTGGCTCAGTTGTTTAAGTAACGGACTCTTGATTTAGGCTCAGGTCACAATCTTAGTCATGGGATTGAGCCTCAATCAGGCTCTGTACTCAGTGGGGAGTCTGCTTGGATTCTCTCTCTCCCTCTGCCTCCCCTCTCCAATGTTCTCTCTCTAAAATAAATAAATAAATCTTAAAAAAAAGAAAAAAGAAAAAATACCTTCAGGTTTTGCTGCCATTATATTTAAATGCAGAATATAGTAAGAGTGAATATTTTTAGTATATTTAAATTTGCCAGTATTTGAAGAAGAGCAAGTATGTTACACAGTTATGAATCCTATGCAATAGACATTCAGGTCTATTTTCTCTTACGATTAAGACTGTTAAGAGAATGATCTCATGGCCTTCACTGATTTCATTATCCAGAACTTCCTTGTGTCTCATATATACATGGGCTAGCTGTTGAAGGAAAACAAAGGCTAAATGAAAGTCTCTCTGCTTGATGCACATAAAACCTACACACTAAATACATATATATTGTACCTGATATTCCATGGGGCGCCAGAGTATAGTCCATGAATTGGGATAAGACTTGTTCTCTGATACAAAGTCTGTTGATGAGCTGACATTCTTCCTTGGTTGTAATCTCCAATACTTTCTGTCTTCCAATTTTATGTAGTAGGGATTTGCAGATTTCTTCCCCCCGCATCTAGCCTGATATTATTTTTAACATATAAATACCATACATTTTGTTTGGATGTATCCTAGTGTCTATGAAAATTCTCAGTATTTAGAGGCCTAGCAGTATTCTTTCTAGTTACTGTTTTGTTTTCTTCATTCTCATCTCCCTCCAGAAGCCAACTGAAGCTAATCAGAGTGTTAAAACCCAAATAACAGGAGACACCTAATTTTTTTACAACTGTAAAATAACTAGAAATAAATGTGTTAAATATCAGAATAAGATAATTATTGAAGTTAGGCACTAAATCCAGTTCTGCATCTTTATCAGTTCTATAAAACAGGTAAACAAGGAGACTATATAATTCTCATTATTCAGTTTATTAAAAAATGAATGTTTTCTTAGAAGAGTCAAATGTTTTTTTTCTGCCAGTAAACCTTAAAATGGATTTTTAAAAATTACTACCATTTAGTGGGCATGGCATGGTACAGATACCACATTTTAAGAATAAACATCATTTCAATCCTTTTAATAGGCTCAATGAAATAAAATAAAACAAAATATCTTTAATTACAGCTTTACAATTATTCGGATTCATCCTTTAAATGAATATATTTTTTATTTGCCTTCTAATAAGAAAATAGTATACAGCATTAACTATTCTTTTATTTTACTTACGTTCTTATTTTAATTCTAGTTAGTTAACATACAGTATTTTATTAGTTTCAGGAGTACAATATAGTAATTCAATTGTTCCATGCATTACCCTGTGCTCATTAAGGAGGGCCCTTGCAAGTTTCTTATTAGTGGAAGTTATAAAGTACAGAACTGTGAGGTAGATGAGATTTATCAATAGTTGCCCCAAATGCTCAGCAGTGCTTAGTTTCTCCCAGAAGTGCTCTGTAACAACATGTACATACCCTTACCAATCACACCTCCAAAGCAGTTTATTGACACTAAGTGGCAAGAATAAAAGAACGCAGTATGTCACAACTTCCATGAAGTCTTATATTTTAGGAAAAGAGACTTAAACTTGGACATCAACCTTATTCAGATTAATTTGAACCTTATTCAAATTAAGATTTGCAATCTTAATTTCAGAACTTAACAGCATTGAATAACTTTTAAATTTTACACCTGTTCCAACATTGGGCAAAGATTTTATTAATGGGCTACAGGGTTAAGGCCAGTCACACAGTAGGTAATATTGCTTACCTTTACTAAAAACATGAAAAATCCAATTTAAGTATTGAAAGACATTGAAATCATACATAAAATTAAACTGCGTTTTTCAAATTCAACTGATGATAAGATGTTGATTAAAAGTAATGAGATCTAGCAGAAAAATAGCCAGAGGTGTTATAATTTTCTGCCCTATGTAATATTTTAAGCTATTTTCTATGAATGATCTGTTTTCCTAGGAGATATTCTCATTTTCAATTTTCACCTGATATATAGCAATATTATTAAGATTTCCTCTTTAGAAAGCATGAAACTATCATTACAACTGAAACATAGGATTATAATATAGTCTGACATATATATCTAGAAGATTTTGCATTATCTGATATGGATGGAGAGCAACAATAAAAGGAGATGTAACATTATTTACTTTGTCACTTTGTATCCTCAAATGCTTTCACCATCAGGATATAAGTAAGAATTAACTGATGATATGACTTGGGAACTTCAAAGATAAAAGGACAAAATAAATATTGAGGTAGGTATTTATTGCCATACTTAAGCAATTTTCCATGTTGATACTAATGTAGGAATATTGAAAGGTTTAAAACATCCTCAGAGGAATGAGTAAGTCATGGGGATAAAAGGCACAGCATAGAAAACAGTCGACGACATTGTAATTGCATTGTATGGTGACAGAGGGTAGCTACACTTGGGATGAGCATAGCCTAATGTATCTACTTGTGGAATCACTATATTGTACACCTGAATCTAATGTAACATAGTGTGTCAACTCTACTAAAAAAAAAAAAAAATCCAGGCACCTGGGTGGCTCAATGGGTTAAGCCCCTGCCTTCAGCTCAGGTCATGATCTCAGGGTCCTGGAATCGAGCCCTACGTCGGGCACTCTGCTTGGCGGGAAGCTTGTTTCCCCCTGTCTCTCTGCCTGCCTCTCTGCCTACTTGTGATCTCTCTCTCTCTGCGTCAAATAAGTAAATAAAATCTTTAAAAAAAAATCCTCAGAGAAAAATAACAGCACTGTAACATAGCCGTCCATATTCCCACTCAGACTACTTTGGTAGTTTCCTAAATGGACACCCTGTCTCCAGTTCTCCTTCCACTACAAATTCAGGAGACATTCTGAAGAATGTCTTGTTTGAATAAGAAGAAGAGGGGTGCCTGGGTGGCTCAGTGGGTTGAAGCCTCTGCTTTCGGCTCAGGTCATGATCCCGGGGTCCTGGGATCGAGCCCCGCAGAGAGCCTGCTTCCTCCTCTCTCTCCCTGCCTGCCTCTCTTGCCTACTTGTAATCTCTGTCTGTCAAATAAATAAATAAAATCTTAAAAAAAAAAAAAAAAGAATAAGGAAGATCTTGTTTGAATAAGAATCACTTTCTTTTACATATTCCATTGAATATAAGTGCTCTGATTGCAAAGACTGTTTTGTTCAAGCGAAGCATCTGGCACATAACAGAAAATGCAATATCAATGCATGAATATTGGGGCGGCAAAGAGTAAGGAGGATTTCTCCTTATTATGTTTTTTATTCATCAAACAATCAAAAAAGGCACATATTAAAGGTCCAATTTATGGAAAAACACTTTGTTAAGTGGGACCGAAGTTACTGTAGTTTTAAGAAAATAGGGAAAAGAGAAGAAGATAGAAGTTCCTTTTGAGCATCTATGGAGAATTTACCATTTACCAAGTTCTTGGATGAACTATTTATGAGCACTGTGATAGTTAATGTGCTTTGAAAAACTCAATCCTGACCCTTTAGAGTACTGCTGTTATTACTCATATTTTCTGAAGCTCAGATAACTGAAGTAACTTGCCCAGTGACTTCCAACTCTTCTGTGCTAGATCAAGGGTTCAAACCGGGGGCTATCTGACTCCAGAACCCAAACTCTTAACCAATATTCTTTTTGTTGTAGGAGTCACATGTCCGTACATCAAGTCAATGTACAATATGTTGGGTATCAAGATACACATGAAACAGATAATAGAACAAAAAATCATACAATGTTTCCTCCACAAGCACAGAAACATTTTCTGAAGGAAAAAGCATAAATTGAAAAAATCCTAGGGTTCATTAGTTTATTTTATAGTTTTGTATCAAAATCTCCTTGAATATTTATTGCCCATACCATTTATAAAGATTAAAGGTTTTGCTTTAACAAAATACAAAGCAATATATCTTAAGTTTTAGAAAACTGAAGTTAAACTTTCTAATTCTATACATGCAATGACATAACTTGTCTTTGACCACCCTACCTCCTTCCTCCTACTCTCTTTCTTTCCATTATCTCACTACACTAATTACCTCCTCTATCTTGTCCCAAACATCAAGAAAATAAAAAAGAATCCTCCCATTAAATCCTCCCTCTGGCAAATAATGGCAACCACAGTACATTTTAAGCAGTTGTAAAACACTTCCTGTTTCTACTTCCTCCTTCTATATTTACTCCTCCATCTGCCATAAAGTAGATTCTATATTCAGGACTTTACAAAACTGCATTTTTACAAGTTAGTGGTAGACTTCTATATGTAGAAATATGGAGGAATATATATCCTAAAAAGACCTTACCCACACCACTTAAAACAAATGTCCTTCAAACACACTGCTAGTCTCAGAAAAACAGTGAGGGAATTCTTTAAGGGCAGAAACAAAGTCTGAAACCTCACTTGGGCCATTAAGTAAACACTAAATCTGAATGACTTGGGAACAAATGTCTATTCCAGTTTGGGGATGGAGAGGCAAAGACTTCAGCCGTCCTTAAGGTCCTTCCCTCCAAGTACCTTCAGTAGAATGAAAAATAACCCTCTTTGTGAGTATTCCTTGCAAATCCGATATTAAGGCATAATACTCTAAGATGGCTTATGCAATTCTATGTGGGTTCTACTTCCCGGGAAAGTAACTGAAACTTATTTCAGGATGATGACATCTCCAATTTGACATCTTGAGAGTTCCATACTTAAAGGTCAACTAAATATGTGCTCCCAGTTTATAAAATACACATGGGTATTTTTCAGCAAATACAGTACTGAAAATGTATCTTCCCCTCATGATTTTCTTTTTTTCCTTATGATTTTCTTAATAACATTTTTTCTCTTTGTTGTGCGAATACAGTATATAATATATGTAACATACAAAATATATGTTAATCGACTGTTTATGTTATCAATAAGGCTTCCAGTCAACAGTATAAATTTTGGGGGAGTCCAAAGTGATATATATATATATATATATATATATATATATATATATATATATATTTGGGACTGTATAAAGGGCCAGGGGCCCCTGACTCCAAGGTTATTGAAGGGTCACCTGTAGTCTCAAAATATATAGAGCAAAAATTAATTAAATGAAAGGATGAAACTGACAAATCCACCTTTATTGGTAAACATAAAGAAAAAAACTAAATAGATCAAACACTAATTCCAATAGTTGAGGAGGCATTACCTTGTTAGGATATTTGACTATTGTAGCACAAACACTTACCAAATTGACCCAAGGAAATGATATGATTAGGTATTGCAGGGAGGATGCTTAGAGCCTAAAAAGCAATTCAGCAGCCTTTAGGATTTCTGTGGGCATACTGAATTCTCCAACTGGTTGTACTTGTGACATTCCTGTTCACACTAAATCCAACCTTTGGATATCATCCGCAAAGATGGGCCACTGTGACTGTAATAGCCCCAAAGAAGTAAGATGTTGTGTCTCTTTGCCCCTAAAACCTCCATCCTGTCCCCATGATATACAGGAAAAAGGGAAATCCAGAAGAAAATGGAAGAGTAAAAAGATAGACCTTGCTCCCTTTCTCACTACTGGTCCCCAAACTAAGGACATACCTGAAATGGGGTTGGGGACAGAGCTATACACTGATATGAGATTAAAGTTATGATTTGGATGTGGCTGGCTTTTTAGTTCTTAAGGTGGATCTTAATTAACTGTTTTAATATCTGAAATGGTCAGAAAGCTATGGTATCTTCTTAAGATGTCAACAAGGGATATTATTAACTAAACTTTTTCATGTTTGTTTACTAGTCAATATGGCCACCTATCACCCTCCTCCTCCCCCTCCTCCTCCTCATCTCCTCCTCCTCCTCCTCCTCCTCCTCCTCCTCCTTCTTCTTCCTCCTCCTCTCCTTCTTCTCCTCCTTCTTCTTCTTCTTCTTCTTCTTCTTCTTCTTCTTCTTCTTCTTTTTTAATAAGTAGAATTATTCAAGAGGAAAACTACATTGAGTGGAGAGGCTTGGGTTCAATTGGGAATCATACCTGACGCCATTCTATAAAATGAGGGAACTGTCCTAAGTGATCTAGTCTTTGATGATAGATGAGCCATGCAGGAGTTCTACAGGTATTTACTTCCCTCCAAAGAAACACAGATAGAAAAGAAAGACCTCAAAGAACAGAGGGAAAAGAAAATGAACAATACTGAAACCAGGAACATGATCCAACAATAATAGAAGTACTAAAGACGTAATTCCATTCTCTTCTAAGTAATGTATTTACACTTAACTTCCCATTTTTAAAAATAAGCTTTGAGATAATTTAATATAAATGTGCAAGTTGCATAGACAGATACTTGGAATAAGAAAGCCAAGAGACGACAAGCCACTACTCTTTCTCCTGTTGCAAAAGATGAATGAAATCATGTATGGGAAGAATATAAGAGAAGCTGAACCACCAGCTATGGAAACCACCTGTGAACAATGAGGTCAATAACAAGCTGAGAGCTGGCTAGTCACAGGACGGACAGGGAATGGAGAGATAATTAGACCATAAGGCTGTGTAAGGCAATTTTCTTACATATGCCTTTTGTTAATGATACAGTGTTAATGAAAGCAGATTTTTGTTTGGTTCTATCATATTTGGCCTGGTGAAAAAAAGTGATCACTTACAAGAGCAAACATGAGTCCCAGTGAAAAGCTGAGTTCCAAAATCATGAAGTAGTTAATTAAATATACTGAAAGAAGAATCAAGCAGTATAATGGAATGTCCATCAAAGACTGTCCAATCCAGTATGCTGAAGGACACAGGTCTGAAATTCATAAACTGAGACTGATTTTTTGCTGATAAAGAAACAGAAGGTATACAGAAGGGTTTGAAATGTTAGGTAGAAAAAGTATTTCATTTATGCAAATGTATTAATTTTTTTAAAGATTTTATTTATTTTTTTGACATAGAGAGAGATTGAGATCACAAGTAGGCATAGGGGCAGGCAGGGAGAGGTGGGGAAGCAGGCTCTCCACTGAGCATAGAGTCCGAGTGGGGCTCAATCCCAGGACCCTGAGATTATGACCTGAGCTGAAGGCAAAAGCCTAACCCACTGAGCTACCCAGGTGCCCCTAATTTTTTATAAACTTTAGAAATAGCATGTTGTAGTAGAAGGTGGGTGTTTTGTTTGTTTGTATTTTTTGGTCTATATTCTTTTATATGGTGAATCTGAGCTTCAGTAACTTTCTAGCTCAAGTTTAAGTAAGCAGGCCTCAGGATATTAGTACTATCTCAGATATTAATACTATCTCAAATAAAACAGTGTCTCCGTGACTGGAAAATAGCATTCTCCTAAGTATCTGACACCCAGTGTGGGAGTGGACAGCCAATGGCTCAACAGGAAAGGTCTGACTTATTTGTAAAGTTGATTTATCCTTTGACGTAGATAAATAAAAATGACTTTTTAAAAAAATTTTAAAAGCCAATTTACAAAAGCATAGCTAAGCTTTGGAGACATGGTATATCTTATTTGTAAAAATATAAATTCCCTTTGGTATTGTGAAATATCAACATGATGTAAAAAAAAAATAGCACCTTTTCCCCTCTATAGTTCATTTAGTATGATTCTCTTTAAAGGTGGGGCAAGTTTGCTGTGTTGAATAGTGAACTTTCTGACCCTTTTGACATCATGATTAACTATTTAATAGAATCTATCATGAAATTAGAGCAACAACGTAATTTAGGTGTAAACATATTTTTCTTGAAGAGCTATCCTGAATGCATGAAACAATGAAATTCTAACTACTATAGTCAGATAAAATCATCTTTCTCCTCTCCCTTCCCCCTCCCCCTTTACCCACCCCTTCCCCTCTCCCTCTCCTCTTACTTTGCAATCCCTGATGCTGTTCATGCCAATGTAAGGAGAAATACAGTTTGCAAGGACCAATAGAAATACGGGTCCATTCAAAGAACAAGTGTCCACCATTAAGACATTATGGAAGTTCAAAGCACATCTGTAAGCTGTCAAAATTGTTACATGTCATACAGTCAAACATTAGATATATGTTTTTGAGAAATAGTGAAAAGTTCAGAATGGAAGCATATACCTAATATAAGAAGCAAACAAAGAGAGAAGGAACCATATTTTGTTACCCCTAATAGGAGGTCCCATTCCCAGGAACTACACGATATCAACAGAAACTTTTTAAAAAATCTGAATTTTATAGGCATGTATTTAGAGAGCATGAGCAGGTTCTTTCATATATGCATCAAGTAATTGTTAAATGAAGACACATACTTTTTGGAGCTGCACTGATGTTCTCAGAAGCTGCCATTTGTTTCAGTTCCCTATTTCCCAGTAGATCAATTATAGATAACAGCCTCTAAAACTCTAATAGTAATTGTCTTGAAGCTGTTCCTATGTTCTTGTCCCTAGCTATGAGATATAATTAGAGGAGAGCAAGTCTTTCCTGCATAAATAATTTCTTGACTTCTAGAAATCTTTAGTCTTTAAGACATGGAGAGGTCTTACTATACATCTAAGTTGTTTCCTCTACAGGGTAATTTATTACTGTTATAACAATAGGCTAAAAAAAAGAGCACAGGAATTGTCTTATTTCATGTGCAAAAAAATAGAGATGCCATTATATTAATTTCTTACTGTAAAAATTTCATACTGTAAATTCCATTCTCTCTCCACCATGCATATATAAATTTCCACAATTTGTCCTTTTTTAATCTACCATAATTAAACACACCTGTTAGGAATTATCTGCAGGCTGAGAATGGTTATTAAGATTATTTATGATCAAAAATTGCACTCTATTCCACAAGTGATAGAACATAAAAGAGCCAACACCCAAAAGGACACTTGAGAACTTAAAAAGATAGAGAAAATACTACAGAACTGTTAAATAGTCATAATGTTAGAGTTGGGGCCATACATTCTCATAAATTTCACGCACACTCTCTACACTGGCTTTAGTCGATGTATATCACATACTCAACAAATTCCCTAGGAAGATGTGATATACAACTTGCATTTGCAGTTTTGCTAGTGTTCTAGATTGTTAAGCAAATCCATTCATTCACTGATTTCAGCAAATATGTATTGGTTAGCTAGGTTACGTGGGAAATAGCAAATACAGACTGAATGCTAACCAACTCTCTTACAAGAATGTAAGCTCCACAGAGTGGAATCTTTGTCTATTCTGTTCATGCTGTATCCCCAGTGCTGAAAAGTTCCAGGTAGACAAGAAGTATTTGTAGAATGAAGGAAAAATGTGTATGTCGGGCTCTGTTCTAGGTACTTAGGAAACTGATTTAATCCTCACAATAACCATGTAATGTAGGTACAATTCTATACCCCATTTTACAGATGAATGCAGTGAAGCAAGAAATGGCTAAGAGACTTGCTAATGAATAGTAGAAATGGGATTCAAACTCAGGTGGTAGTCTATAGAGTTCTTGCCCTTTACCCCTCTCTAAATTGTCTTTTATGTAAGTCAGTACCATACTTACAAAAGGCAATGTGCTTTGCTCTGTTTTAATAAGCTTTGTAAAATTAAAAATTCCAAGAAGGGCGTTGCTAATAATTCCCATAAGAACATGAAAACAATTCATTCTCTCAGTATTACATGCAACTGAAAACTGTAATCCTTAAACACACAAATGCAAGTTCCAAATTCCTAAAGTAAATATACTTATTGTGTAATTTATAAATTACCAGGGTGGAATTTAGGGTGAGAAGGAGACTATTAATTTTTCTTTGACACTTCAGCTTTTTTGAATTGTTGAATTATTATAAGAAACAAATGACTTATTCTATAAATGACATAGATGAACATTAACTAACATGGGAAGATGTCAAACATTTAGATCTTATGTGACAGAGAATTATAGGACCCTCTAATGCAATTCCAATTCAGAAAACATATTTTCAAATATAAGATGGCTCTATAAATAGTGAGTTTGTGTTTTTATAAAGGAAATGGGTGTAGAAAACATTTACCATACGATTAACAGTTAGAAATATAACATGGAAAAATTAAGAAATAAAATTAGAGGGGTGCCTGGATCAGTCTGTTAAGTGTCTGCCTTCCTCTTAGGTCCTGATTTCAGGGTCCTGGGATCACCACCTCCTTACCCCACTGTTGGGCTTCCTATTCCGTGGACAGTCTGCTTCTCTATCTCTCTCTGCCCCTCCCCCTGCTTGTGCTCTCTCTCTCTCTCAAAGAAATAAGTTTAAAAAAAAGGTAAAAAGAAATGAGATTAGAGAATTTTACCTTCTATATTACATATCCTAGTAATGTTTGAATTTCTCTATTAAACATGCATTTTTTTCCTGCTTTACTGAAGTATAACTGACAAACAAAACTGTAAGGTACTTAAAATGAACATCATAATGATTTGACATACAAGTATATTGTGAAGAGGTTTATCCCATCTAGTTAACATACCCATCACCTCACATATATATGTATATATGTGTGTGTGCACATGTATGTATACATGAAAACATTTATGTTCTTTTTTTTTTTTAATTTTTATTTTTTATAAACAAATTTTTATCCCCAGGGGTACATGTCTGTGAATCGCTAAGTTTACACACTTCACAGCACTAACCATAGCACATACCCTCCCCAACCCAATGTCCATTACCCCACCCCCCTTTCCCGACCCCCTCCCCCCAGCAACCCTCAGTTTGTTTTGTGAGATTAAGACTCACTTATGGTTTGTCTCCCTCCCGATCCCATCTTGTTTCTTTTATTCTTTTTCTGCCCCCCTAGTCCCCCATGTTGCATTTCCACTTCCTCATATCAGGGATATCATATGATAGTTGTGTTTCTCTGATTGACTTATTTCACTAAGCATGCTCCCCTCTAGTTCCATCCCCGTCGTTGCGAATGGCAAGATTTT